>JASDQU010100011.1:807459-838640 GCA_032191745.1 Picea mariana
ACAATGAAGGATTGCCCCCCATAAAACTACATGCGCCCAGGTTGACACATGGCTCTCTTGGGATCTTATCTGTCTCCACTTGGAGTTCATTCCCTTCTCCAAAAAGGAACTTAAGATATCAACGTTTATTTCCCAACTTTATTATTTTCAGGAAATACATTATAATATTCCCTTGGGTTAATCCCTCAAGCTTAGACCCTTTCTCCTAGCCTCTCATCCCCCTTCCCTTACCCATCCTAGTGGATCTTAGTCCCCCATAACTATTTCTTCGTGGTCGGTCTACTCACAATGATGTTATTAAATTAATAATATGAATATTTACATGTACAAAACAGGCTCCTGGCCTTTAACATCTAGGCTCTCCGGCATAATAAGCACATAAGCCTACCATCTTATAAATATTTTTCTCACCAGCCTACAAAACATGTTATATTCATAATTACAATCGGGGCTTGGCCTTGGGATATTACAGTCCCCTCCCATTATTTTTGCATTGTGCTCAGTGCAACTCATTTACACAACATCAACAAGATTTTCAAAATCTTCAAAAAGATGCGGGTATTCTGCCCGCATAGCATATTCGTGCTCCCATGTTGCATCCTCAGGACCGTACCAGGTCCACTGGACCTTTACAAGCCTTATGGTTCAATTCCAGAGCTTCCTTCTTTTTCGATCCAGTATGTGCATTGGATGCACTTGTAAAGTGCCTTCTTGGTCCACCGAAATCACATTCCAATCAATCACATGGTTAGAATTAGGTATATATTTCTTGAGAAATGAGACATGAAATACGTTATGAATAGTCATGCATTCAGTCAATGCAATCATATAAGCTACTAGTCCAATCCTTTCTAGAATTTCAAATGGTCCACAATATCTGGCTGCCAACTTGGAATAGTTTCCCAGCTTCAGGTAAATTTTGTTGGCTTTCACCTTCAAGAAAACATGATCACCCACTTTAAACTCCCTGTGGGTTCTTCCTTTGTCAGAATATTTTTTGTCTATCTTGGGAAACCTTCAAGTTCTTCTTTATCTTTAACAATTTCTCTTCCATTTCCCTGAGCAAATCTGGCCCAATTGTTTCTCTATTAGCTGGGTTGTCCCATCTTATTGGTGTGTTTCACTTTCTTCCATAAAGTGCCTCAAATGGGTCCATATTCAGTGATTCTTGGTACCCATTGTTGTAAGAAAACTCTACCAAGTGTAGGTAGTCTTCCCATCTAGTTGGTTTGTCCATCACATACATTCTTAATATATCTTGTATCACTTGATAAATAATAATATTTACTCTTTTTTCTTTTTCCATCAGACTCAGGATGATAAGCTGTGTTGAAGTTTAGGTTCGTTCCGAATCCATTGAATAATACTCTACAGAACTTTGAGGTAAATTTTGGGTCTCTATCAGACACAATCGTTCTATTTCCCTCATATAAATATCATCAACATTAGATGTCATGTGAGTATTCTTCAAGGGAATAAAATTGGCAGCCTTCGTAAGCTTATCCACCACCACCATGATGGAATCATGTTTCTTGTTTGTTCTAGCTAATCTTGTGATGAAATCCATTGTCACCACTTCCCACTTCCACTTAGGAATGGGTAATGGTTGTAGCAACCTAGCTAGGTGTCAATGATCAGATTTGACCCTTTGACACTCCATACATTTTGCGATGTACCTTGTAATTTATTTCTTCATGCCTCACCAATAGTAATGGATCTTGACTACTACCAATATTTTCTGATATCCAGGGTTCCCAGCATACAACACATTATGCACCTCTTTCAAGATCATACTCCTCAATTTGTAAGAACTGGGTACAAAAATTATGTTCATGTACATGAGTATTCCATCAACTTCCAATCTATAATCTTCTATTTTTTGTAGCATCTTACCTTTTTTTAACTTTGTTACCATTTCCATGTACTGCATATCTACTTTTGTAGCTTCCAAAATTCTATCTTTAATATCGGCTTGATACATGTTGATGGTTGTAGCATGTAGTTCATGCACTCTCCCGCTGAGTGCATCAACCACTTTGTTCTCCTTTCCTTTGATGTGCTTGATATCAAAGTCATATTCACAGAGGAATTCCAACCATCTTCTTTGCTTGGATTTTAAAGTAGGTTGATCAAACAAATATTTCAGACCATTATGGTTTGTACTCAGATCAAACTTATTTCCCGTGAGGTAGTGTCTCCATTTCTTTAAAGCATGTACTATGGCTGCCAACTCCAAATCGTGAGTGGCATAGAGCCTTTCATGTTCTTTCAATTTCCTGGATTCAAAATATATCAAAAAACCATTCTGACTGAGGACTCCACCCAGTCATTCTTTGCATGCATCTGTGAAAAACACAAATTCTTCATTCAGATATGCAATCTTTATAATTGGAGCACTGGTTAATAACTGCTTCAATTGTTGGAAGTTGTTTTCACATTCTTTTGTCCATTGAAATTTTGCCCCTATTCTTTTCAATAAAGGGGTGAGAAATCCTTGAGAACCTTGCAATGAATCTCTTGTAGTAGCCAGCTAGACCCATGAAGGATCTGACTTCTATCACATTCTTAGGTGTGTCCACCCTTTAACTGTTTCAATATTTTTGGTGTCTACTACTATTCCCTCTTCGGATATTATATGCCCCAAATAGTGAATTTGACTTTGGTAAAATGAGCACTTGATCAACTTAGCAAATATTTGGTGCTCTCTTAGCACCTGTAACACCATCCTCAAGTGTTTCTCATGCTCTTCCTCTGATCTAAAAATGAAGAAGACTTGAAAAACTTGAAAATTATTGCAAGTGAATGTTATGTGTTTAAAGAAAAAGGATCAGTTTGCAACACATAGATGAAAGGATTACTTATGAAAAATACATATAGACAGCAACATAATCAATGAACATAAGCACATAAACACAACAATTTGATAAAGGAGTTCACCCCTCTCTTGGGCTACATCTCCTAGTCCAGCTTCCAATGGATCATTATTATTAATTTCTCAAAGTGCTCAAAAACATGTCTTACAATTCTTAAAATGACAAACCGACTGCTCCAATGGCTTCAGAGCGTCCAAAAACCCCTGTCTGGGTTCTTTCAGCACCTCAATCGGTCGAAAAATGAAGAAGTTAGGCCTCCTSGAAGTCTCCCTCTTCAAGCTTGTTGTCTCCGCATCTACAAAATGCACCCTTGTTGTTTGAGCCTAGCTCACACGCACATTTAAGCTTGAAAACCCAGCACTGGGTGAAATCGCACCAACGGTGCAAACYGTAGGGTGGTTAAGGGAACTCCAGCCCCTAACCGCCTAGGCACCTGGGAATATGAGTCATACGAGCGCTCGTTTGGCAAAAAGGGGCTAACGGTCAAAACCGTGCCAACCGTTCAAAATTCCCGCGTGCAAACTTCCGTATAGCATAAGGGTCATATGCAATAGATATGTGACCGCGGGCTAGGCCCATTGCAATGAAACTCCCGTATATACATATAAACAATGGTTATATAATATAAAACCCCGTGCCATATATGTTATACCACGGTTACATATAATGTAATAAGACCACGGGTCGGACCCCCGCGCCAATGTACAATAGTGCAAACATAAATATTTTAAAACTCATATATATATCAAGTGACATGGTGTGATATGTTGGTTAGTCGGACTTTGCAAAGGTATTATGTGGTGGGGAGGTCCGGGGGTCGAACCCCACGGACTCCATTAGTTTTACATAGCAACCATGAACCAATAAAGGGGTGCCACGTGGCAGCCCATGATTGGGCCACATGGCACCTTACCATTAGCCAATGAAATTCCATGTGTCACCATCTGATTCAAAAAATACCAACCAATAAAAAATTGCCACGTCACTCCTGCCACATCATCATACGTTCTGTACGGCCCTGCCACGTCAGCCTGTACGGACTGTACAGTCAGCACCAAATTTTTTTCCTATTTGACTTGATGAACATATCACTATATCTCTCTCTCCCGATGTCCATTTGAGACGAAACAAGTTGCGTTGGGTTTGCAACAACGATGCCTATGCTCTCGTCCAGTTTGAAGCGATTCTGAGCACTTTGAATTTTTGAGCAAANTTTGATCCCCTGATCACACCTCCCCATTGGGAAGCTTTTGGACCTCCAAAAGACTATTCTCAGTCTATGTGAAGATGAGGGTAAAGTTCCCTCACCCTTCCAACCTCAATCCACTTGGCCTTGCTTGGATTCATCCCTTTAAGACCAACTCGAAGATACTCCACATTTCCTTGTTTTGAAGTTCGCATTCTCCTGTCAAGGATAGCGTCTTCCTGCAGTTCTGTTAGATACTCTAGAGAAAAATCATCTATGGAAGGAATCTGAATATGCTCTCCTTGATCATCAATCAATGGAGGCTCATACAACTTCAAATTCTCAACATTAACAACTGCATACATCTGCATATAAGGAGGAAAATCTAAATGAAAAGCATTGTTACCAATCTTGTCAACAATCTTGAAAGGACCATATCGAATCGGTTTCAACTTTTTACCTTCTCCTTTAAGCCTCTCCTTTCTGATGTAAAGCCAAACTTCATCTCCAACTTGGAAACTGTGATCAACACGATGCTTGTCATGTCTCGTTTTGTACTTGGCCTGACTCTTTTCCAACTGCTCTTGCACCACCTGATGTATTGACTGAATTTGTTCAATGAACTTCTCTGCCCTATCAATGTCATATTGACCATCGACAACAATATCTTTACCAAAAATAAAATCTAAAGGCGACTTGGGAAAATAGCCAAAACATGCTTCAAATGGCGATGTTTGCGTCGAAGAGTGCTTAGCTCGATTGTACGCATGTTGAATGTAGTGTAAATGTTCATCCCAAAGTTTAGGATGCTTGCTGCAATAAGCACAAAGAAGATGCACCACTGTACGATTTACCACCTCTGTCTAACCATCTATCTGCGGATGAAAAGTTGTTCTCTTTTTAAGTTTAGTGTCCATGAGTGCCCATAAACTTGACCAAAAAATTCCAACAAATCGAGAATCCCGATCAGAAATAATGGACATAGGCAACCCAAAATGCACCCAAACATTATGAAAGAACAAATGTGTCATTTTTTCTGCCGTTACCTGCTTAGTACAAGGCATCAAAATACACATCTTGCTAAAACGATCAACCGCAACATAAAGATAATCATGACCTCGTCTCGACATAGGTAAACCACCAACAAAATCCATGGAAATACTTTCCCAAGGTCGAGAAGGAACTGGAAGCGGAGTGTACAAACCCAACTTTCGATTACTAGTTTTACTTGTAGCACACAATGAACATCCTCGAACATATCGCGAAACACTTTCATTCATCTTAGGCCAGTAGCAGTATCTTTGCAAATTAGCCACTGTCTTGCCTACACCAAAATGACCAGCAATAAGAGAATAATGTGCTTCCCTTATGATGTTGATTCTTTCCCTTGGAATACACAACTTGCCAAGATGATACAAGAGATTATTATGCACATGATAATCCAATTCTTCAACATGGTTAGAGTGGCACAAAGTTTCATACACTTCCTTCAAGTCAGTATCTAAAGCATATTGCTCCACATAACTTTCATGCATTATAGGACTCTGCTTAAGAATAACTCAAGCACTAATAATAGGTATTGAAAGCATATCAATGACTTTGTTAAAAATTCCCTTTTTATACCTGATAACCAAATGAAACTGTTGAAGAAAACCCATCCATCTGAAGTGCCTAGCTTGCTGTAGCTTTGTCTGTGATTGTAAGTATTGCAAAGGTTGATGATCGGTGTGAATAATGGTTTCTTTTCCCAACAAATAATGCTTCCATTTTTTAACACTTTGAACCAATGCATACAATTCCTTGTCATAAGTAGGATAATTAATCATGGCACCATTAAACGTCTCAGAATGAAAACAAATTGGCTTACCATACTGTAGCAAAACTGCTCCCATTGCATAATTACTTGCATCTGTCTGGATTTCAAAAGGTTGTCTTAAATTTGGAAGTGCAAGAACCGGCGCTGAATTGATCTTTTCTTTCAAAGTATCAAAAGCATGTTGTTTCTTGCCTCCCCATTGGAAAACTTGCTTGACACTTGTCACAGCATGTAATGGAGCTGCAATCGATGAAAAGTTAGCAATAAATTTTCTCCAATATTGGGCGGCTCCCAAAAAACTTCTTACCTCTGTCACATTGCTGGGTCTGGACCATTCCAAAATGACTTTAACCTTAGAAGGATCAATTTTTAATTCACCTCCACCAACAATATGGCCTAAGTAAATAAGTGAAGTTTTTCCAAATTCACATTTGGACAACTTTAAAAACAACTATTCTTTCCTCAAAACATCCAAAACTTGTTTCAAATGTGTAATATGCTCTTCACGAGATTTGCTAAAAATCAAAATGTCATCTAAGTAGACAATAACACAATCATCCAGAAAAGGGCTTAAGACATCGTTCATAACTCTCATGAAAGTAGCAGGTGCATTGCAAAGTCCAAAATGCATTACCATCCATTCAAACAAACCTTGCTTAGTCTTAAAAGATGTCTTCCATGTGTCTCCCTCAGCAATCCTGATTTGATGATAACCACTCCTTAAATCTAACTTAGTGAAATATTTGGTATCTTTTAATTGATCAAGCAAATCATCAATTCTCGGAAGAGGATAATGATTTTTAACTATAATTTTGTTCAAAGCCCTGAAATCAACACACATACGCCATGTACCATCTTTCTTTGGAACTAACACAATTGGAGATCCACATGGTGAAGAACTTGGTACAATAACCCCTTTGTCTAACAACTCCTGAATTTGTTTTTTAATCTCAGCATTTTCCATAACTGACATTCTATACATACCAATGTTTGGAAGTGGACAATCTTGTTGTAACTGAATTTCATGTTGGATTCCTCTTTTTGGAGGCAACCCCTTAGGTTCTTTAAACATGTCATCATACTGATTAACAACTTCAAATAGACTGGATTTTAACTTTGTATCACAACCTTGAAAAGCTTCGTTCTCAACATCATTTTTAGGTTTGATCATTAAGAGAACAAAATTCTTACTAGCATTAACTAACCTCTTCATTTTCCCCGCATTTATGATTGATAAATTCATCTTCTTAGTGTGAGCTCTAACAATGTACTCAACCCCATATTTAAACAAATGATACTTATTCTCCTGACGATAGAAAATAGCTTTCCTATCATACAAATAAGGACTTCCCAACACAATACCACATATATCCAACGGAATCACATCAAGCTCTACCTCATCAACGAAATTTGCAGTTATAGCAAACCTAAGTTTACACTTCCTGGTTACTTGTAACTTAGCATTATCACATATCTAACCAAGAGGGTATGGCTTAGGATGTGGACTTGTTTCCAACTTAAGTTTCTTAACAGTCTCTTCAGAAATAAGGTTTGCTTGAGATCCAGAATCAAATAACGTGTCTATCTTAGTATGCTTTGAAATAACCCTTATATGAAAAAGTTCAATTCTCGTTTTCTCTTGTTGAGTTACATTGACATTAGCATTACTTGAAGAGCTAGTACTTGCAATAGAACCATTACCTTGGTAACCCATGGCTGCGATCTTTGTTTCATCACCCGAATCCGAACCTAAGTCTCGTTGAACAGTCGCAACAGTCTTTGACTTCCCTTTGTTATTGTTACCAAACTTTTTGGGTCTTCTTTCAAGATGAAGCTTCCAACAATGGTCTTCATCATGGCCATCTTTTGAACAATGTTTACATGTGAACTTTTCTCCCTCTTTATTCACAGCAACATTCTTCCTACCATTGTCTTTGAACCTTTTCTTTCCCTTGTCTCCATGGCTGAATGTCTTCTTGTTACCCTCATGAGTATCGTTCCTCCCTCTTGCTTCCAAATGAGTAGCTTGTACACAAACTTCATCTAGATTCGAAGGATTAAACATGAGTATAGTATGTCTCAAATAACTATGTAACGCACCAATATATTTGAGCAAAGTTTCCTGTGAAGACAAATCAACTCCCAAAACCAAAGCTCTTCTCCTAAATTCCTGAGTAAAGCTTTGTACATTATGTCCTTTAGATTGTCTAAAATTCTACCATTCCATAGTTGCCTTTTGTTTATATGCCAATGGATAAAATTGTTTTTTAATTGCTATAATGAAATCATTCCAAGAAAGAAAAATTTTACCATGCTTTTTCATTTCCTCCTGAGTCTTGGATTCCCACCATATAAGTGCTGCACTATCCAATCTTAACGAAGCAAGATGAATTTTGGTTTCATCATTTTGAATTTTCTGTATTCTACAATATACTTCAATTTGACGTATCCAATTATCTAACTTCTCAGCATTAACTTCTCCATTGTATATTGGCAATTCAAATTTTATATCAAGCTTTAATGAAGGAATTTGCGAAGGATTTTTACCATGCCCCTTTGGAGAATTCGGAATAGGTATCGAACTGGTAGAAGAAGAAGAAGATGATGATGATGGAGGAGAGGGTAGTGGAGAAGCACCATTCCCTCCATTTCCGTCTGGAGTTCTGTCACCACTACCTCCCTTATGAATTGAAGGGTTGGAGCCTTCACCCTATGACAATATGTTCCTTTCCATCAAGATCTTCATCATCTCTCTCATCTCCATGACAGCCTTTCTGAGATCTTCATCTTCGGTAGGAACTCATTCATGACTTTCTTCATGAGCCATGCTTGGTGAATGTCTCCCTGAAACTTGCGGTGAATGAATATGCTTCCTCCTTGTCGGATGAGAACTTGGCTCCACAAGTTGACCTTCTCCTCTTGTGAGTTTCAACCTTGTGAGCATCAGAAATAAAACTTGCAAACAATCAAGTCTTCAAAAACCAATGCTCTGATACCAACTTGATCTAAAAATGAAGAAGACTTGAAAAACTTGAAAATTATTGCAAGTGAATGTTATGTGTTTAAAGCAAAAGAATCAGTTTGCAACACATAGATGAAAGGATTAATTATGAAAAATACATATAGACAGTAGCATAATCAATGAACATAAGCACACAAACACATCAATTTGATAAAGGAGTTCACCCCTCTCTTGGGCTACATCTCCTGGTCCAGCTTCCAATGGATCATTATTATTAATTTCTCAAAGTGCTCAAAAACATGTCTTACAATGCTCAAACTGAAAAACCGACTGCTCCAATGGCTTTAAAGCATCCAAAAACCCCTGTCTGGGCTCTTTCAGCACCTCAATCGGTCGAAAAACGAAGAATTTAGACCTCTTGGAAGTCTCCCTCTTCAAGCTTGTTGTCTCTGCATCTACAAAATGCACCCTTGTTGTTTGAACCTGGCTCACACGCAAATTTAAGCTTGAAAACCCAGCACGGGGCACAACCGCACCAACGGTGCAAACCGTAGGACGGTTAAGGGTGCGCCAGCCCCTAACCGCCTAGGCACCTGGGCATATGAGTCATACGACCGCTCGTTTGGCAAAAAGGGGCTAACGGTCAAAACCATGCCAACCGTTCAAAATTCCCACGTGCAAACTTTCGTATAGCATAAGGGTCATATGCAATAGATATGTGACCGCGGGCTGGGCCCGTTGCAATGCAACTCCCATATATACATATAAACAATGGTTATATAATATAAAACCCCGCGCCATATATGTTATACCACGGTTATATATAATGTAATAAGACCACGGGTCGGACCCCCGCGCCAATGTACAATAGTGCAAACATAAATATTTTAAAACTCATATATATATCAAGTGACATGGTGTGATATGTTGGTTAGTTGGACTTTACAAAGGTATTATGCAGTGGGGAGGTCCGGGGGTCAAACCCCACGGACTCCATTAGTTTTACATAGCAACCATGAACCAATAAAGGGGTGCCACGTGGCAGCCCATGATTGGGCCACGTGGAACCTTACCATTAGCCAATGAAATGCCACATGTCACCATCTAATTCGACAACTACCAACCAATAAAAACTTTCCACGTCACTCTTGCCACATCATCATACGTTTTGTACGGCCCTGCCACGTCAGCCTGTACGGACTATACAGTCAGCACCAAAATTTTTGCCTGTTTGACTTGATGAACAGATCGCTATATCTGTCGCTCCCGACGTCCGTTTGAGACGAAACAAGTTGTATTGGGTTTGCAACGACGAGGCCTACGCTCTCATCCAGTTTGAAGCGATTCCAAGCACTTTTAATTTTTGAGCAAAATTTGATCCCCTGATCATCCTCTATCTTGGAATATACAAGGATGTCATCCAAAAAGAGAATGACAAAATTGTCTAAATATTCCTAGAAAACACCATTCATTAAGCACATGAAAACAACTGGTGCATTTGATAACAAAAATGGCACCACTGTGAACTCATAATGACCATACTTGGTCCTGAAGGTGGTATTGTTGATGTCCTCATATTTAATCTTTACCTGATGGTATCCTGACCTGAGATCTATCTTTGAAAATATCCTTGCATCCTTCAACTGATGGAAGAGATCATCAATCCTTGGTAGAGGATACATGTTCTTTATAGTTACTTTATTTAACTTCCTGAAGTCAATGCACAATATTAGGGTCCCATCTTTCTTCTTCACAAATAAAATTGGGGCACCCCAAGGTGACACACTTGGGCGTATGTACCCCTTATTTAAAAGTTCTTCAAGCTGAATTTGTAGTTATTTCAGTTCTGATGTGCTCATCTGGTAGGGAGTCTTTGATACTGGAGATACCCCAGGCATCCAATTTATAGAGAAATCAATATCTCTCTTTGGAGATAGCCCTAATATCTCCTTGAACACATCGTTAAAATATTTTAGGAGTGCATTATCCTTCAATTTTGGCACCTTATCCTTAGGTGCTTCATCCATATGGGCTGCAAATATTTGGCAACACTTCCTGTAACACTTATTTAGTTGCATTGTTGAGATTTCATGAATAGTAACTACCCTGGGAATTCCTTGGACTGCTCTCTGGTTTCCTTCCTCATCTAGGCAAGTGAATTCCTTGTTATGAAAGTGTAATATGGCATGGTGTTGGTCCAACCAATCCATACCAATTAGGCAATCATATGACCCCAAAGGAAAGATATTCAAATATTCCTTGGTACTCAGTCCATTCATGCCCACTAGACGTGATTTAACCAACTCAACAACCTTTCTCTTGGCTCTTGTAGCCAACTGCACTAGCCAAGATTTCCCATGCCTGCTTCTTGGTAATTGAAATATTTCCACTACCTTAGGATCTATATATCTATGACTAGACCTTGAATCAATTAAATTATTAAAGGCATGGTTATTGATCATATCTTCGACTTCAATCATGTGTGATTAAAAATCATCTTGCTCGTTGTCAAGGGATGCATAGATCCTGGGTACTCTTATGCCCATGTCCTCCATTGTTTATGCTTGCTGAACATTGTGAACAACTCTCACCTTGTCCTTTTGTGAGGGAAATATATATACTTATGATATCTATTACAACCCCAACATTTCATAGGTGTCTGCCTTGGCCTTTTCCCACCTACTTCAGCCATCCTAGGCTCCCTCAAAACTGGTTGTCCTTGAGGACTATTTCTGAAAAATGGTGGCTTTCTCCCCTTCTACCTCTTCTCCTTATTAAACTTCCTCTTGTCTTCCCAAGATATTTGGAAAGTAGGATTTATTTTATGTTGATCATATAAACATTTTGTGTAACACCCTGTTTCCCCCTGTTTGTAAATATAACTATATGGGCCAAGGAACTATGGAAAGTTTAAAAGTGTGAATGTTTGATTTGATGGACCTTTGTGTAGAAGGTCAATGAATGTAAATTCTGTTATTTTAATAGAAAATGGTTACATTTTGCATGACTTATGAAAGAGGGGATTTGCTAAGAGAGACCATGAATGCCATGAAAAGGTCGTGGAGGGGACCAGGAATGGTTGCGTTAACCTCCAACGAACCAGTACCATGCTGGAATTAATTGCACAGATCAAAACAACTGTCTGACCTAGGAATGAGTTATAGTCGGGCTTGTAGGTGGGAAGAACTCCTCAAGAGTTAATGATGGGATGGGGTTGACCTCCCATCCTCAAGGATTCCATACTTGACCATGGACTGGGAATTCAGGCCACACGTAATCTTGCTGAGGAAGGCAAGAAAGGAAGCGTGGTGGGCAGAGGAAGACCTGCGAAGAGTGCAGAGACGAGAGCCGAATCTCTCAGGTCCGACGGAGGCTTGAAAGAGGAAAGTGAGTTCTGATCACAGAAAAATAGAGATTGATCTAGGAGAAGGAGAGTAACCTTCGTCCTTATCTATTTCTATATTGGGAGAAGGAGACTAACATTCGTCCCTAAGTTCCATTGAGCTAGGAGTAAGAGATTGAATCTCAAATCATCATGGTTTAAGATCGGGGGTGTCCAGTGATAAATCCATTGGGAGTGGTTGAGCCTATGTTTGGGTGGAAATAAGCACCCCTTTCAGCAGTCGCATCACGCTCTATGGTTCTGATAAGTGTTTTCTTGCCTTATTATTTGAATTGGAAATAATGGATGCATGCGAGTATTTATTTTTCTATAAATGGTTTTCCATATTAAATGATTAAGTTATGAGGACGCATTCGTTCCATTGAGAACCTACACCTCCACTTGATTTTTCCATATGCTCTAGTTTAATCACTCGAAGGATCTAGTTTAATCGAGGGAACTACATCATTGTTCCAGAGTCGGAGCAAGCCTCTTGGCATAACTACCATTTTGGTAACCTCACAAGTTACCTTGCTTGATTCAAAACTTAAAGCTCTGCGAGTTGGGAAGGTGTTCCCTTCATATCAGTAGTATCAGAGATTTTGAACTCGCACCTAATTCCTCCATCATAAACTCGATTAAGAGTGAGGTTATAGATCAGGAGTTATCTGAAGGTCTATGTGACCTGGGTCTAGGAACCCTGTGCGAAAAGGAGTTATCTCCTGAAGGTTTTAGAACCTTTGGAGCTCAAAGAATTGAGGTGTCAAATTGCACGATAGTCAAGTTACCCGAACCACCGATGACCTAAGAATTGAGCAATGGAGATGGAGGCGAACCATTTAATGGGAGGAAAGGCCATCTTGGTTGTTAGATCGATTTAGACACCCATTGAGGTTAATGAATCAAACATCATCTGCTCAATTAAATAGACAGTTGGGTATCATTGTGGAGTGCAAAGGTGAAATTAGCGGACCTACTAGTTCATGGCCCACAATCAACCCACATCATATATCTCGCTGGGAATGGAATATCAACAACTAGGATTGGACTAGAGACTAGCGAGCACTTCCCATATTGTGGTGGTTGGACCCCACAATCATTGAGAACCATCGATCTATGAATGGATATTGAGGGTGGGGAATCATTGTGGAGTGCGAAGGTGAAAGTAGAGGATGTGCTAGTTCACGACCCGCAATTCACCAACGTCATTGATATCATCGGACTAGAATATCAATGACTCTAGTTGGACCTAGTTGGACGCGTACTTTCCAGAATGCAAGGATTGGACTCTCTAATAAAGAGCACACATGTTGGGGCCCCACAGTTTCTGTGAACCGTTCAGAACAAGGGAGTGAACTTACCAAAGTTCTGAAGTCCAAAGGAAATATGGACCGTCGAATCCCGAGGGACACATGGAAACATATTGTGAGATTTAGATAATCGCTTCAAGAGTTTTAGTTGATATTTGAGATTCTTGAAACCCAAAGTCTGAAGTAAATATGGACTGTCGAATCTTGAGGGACACGTAGTGATAGATTGTGAGCTTTGGATAATCACTTCGAGAGTTTCAGTTGAGATTTGAGATTTCCGAAACTCGAAGTCCGAAGGAAATCTGGATCGTTGAATGTCAAAGGACACATGACGACAGATTGTGAGCTTCAGATAATCACTTCAAGAGTTTTAGTTGAGATTTGAAATCTCTGAAATCTGAAGATCTGAAGTAGAAGTCAGCCATTGGATCTAGAGGACAGGTGGCATAAGTTTGTGAAATTCTAGGTAAATACCTGAAGTAGATCATGTTTGTTGACCAGCAGGAGATACGTGTCAATAGATCGAAGATTTCGAGGAACATCACTTCGAAGGTTTCCAAGTGAGGAGTGAGACAAACTCCTAAAGTCTCGAAAGCCGAAGAACCAGAAATTCGATGGGAACCTGGATCATTAGATCTAGAAGGGTGTGTGGCAACAGATCATGAACTACGGGTGGAAATACTCCGGGAGGATCTGAAGGAGTAGAGTTTGGAATCATCGAATCTCGAACAACCGAAGCAGTCGGGAACCGTCAATATGTGGGAGGACACATGTCATCATATCATGGACTCCGGGTAAAATGTTCCGGGAGAAATGGAGAGGGAAGAAAATGGAGAATTGAGATCTCCGAAGGCCGAAGTCCCAAAGCAGGCTAGAGCTATGGATTTTGAGAGGACACATGGAAAATGATATGCCACTCAAGGAGAAATCACTACGGAAGAAAGAGAAGGTATTGAATAAGAACTCCCAAAGGCCGAAGATCTAGAGTTCATCTGAACCACCCATTTGTGATAGACAGGTGTTAGCAAATATCCCACCCCGAGAGATAGTCGCTGCAGAGAAAAAAAGGTTTGAGAATCAAAAACCCCAAATGCCGAAGTCTCAAATAAAATCACATCCGTTGATTTAAAAGGGGGTAGATCTGAGCCGTCAGTTCAGAAGTACCAACAAGATTATGAGACCAAAGGTCACGTTGAATTGCGGGGATAGAAGGTGCTCAAACTTTAAAATTTAAAAGGGGGGGTTGCATTTGGAACCACCGTATTGAGAAAGGGATACAGGGTGGTTCATGGTGAATTGCAGGGAGAAAGGTGGTTGGAATCAAACCACCATTGTTCGTGCTCACAATCGTGTGATAGGTGTTCAGACATAAAATGTGGTCATACAATGGTTGTCAAATAAAGAAGGGGGTTAGTCTTCCGACTTTCCAAATTATAGACTGTAGAGAGAGGATTTGTTCATGTAAGGAGAATGAAATTTGTATGCCCAACTGTGGGTCTATTAAAAATTGGTATCAGATCATGGTTACAACACTTGGCCTTCTTGGGCTCATGGACAAGACACTCCAAAACCATATTTAGAGTAATTTTAAGAGTGATGCCCTATATTGCCTCCTTCTTAAAGAGTCTGGTTAAAATTTTATTAAGAGAAAGAATGAAACTTTCTTCTCTGTGTGTGCATTTAAGAAATTGAACCATTTATTGTTCATAAACTAATAGACTGTTAGCTAACAATAAGTATTTTTTTCAGCAGCCGAACAGTCAGTAAATCATGAGAAAACTTTAAGACTAAAGGATGGTGACATGTCATGAAGTGGGGGATGGCTCCCACAATAGAGACGAAGAATCTGACGAAAGGAGGGCGGTGGAAAACCCTTCGGATCTGGATGAAACTGTAAGGAGCCTCAAGGACGAATTATAGAGTTGCAAGGCTGAAAATGAGAGATTGATAAAGGAGCAAGAAAAACAAACATAAATTAGCGTTGTCTTGCTGCAGAGCTTATCTGAGATACAGAGGAAACTGTAGTATGAACCCGCAACCAGTCATGTGGACCGACAACATGAGAAGAGAAGCAAAGTCCATAGGAGATTTGAAAACATGAACCCATAAGTGACCACACTAGGAGAAATACCTCAAAGAAGGCCCAACCAGGGGGCAGGAGACACTCATTAACAGATTCCTCTAGAAGGGAAGTTGGCAACTCCGAGGGATCTTCTAGTAACAGAGCTAGCTCACATTCTCAAAGGAAAGGAAATAAGAGGAAGCATTCCAAAAATCATGATCCTGAAGAATTGAAGAAATCCAAACCACCCTCTTTCGATGAAGAGATTAAGAAGGGAGAAGAGGCTGAAGCTTGGCTTCTTGGTTTAAAGAAGAACTTTAGAGTCCATGACTACTCTAAAAACTTGAAGGCTCGAATAACCATCTTCAACCTAAATGGAAAAGCTTCCATTTGGTGGGAAGACCTTAGGAATGTGAAAGGAGTCCATGAGAAGGACTTGTCATGGAAACAATTCGAGAAATACTTCAGGAAGCAATATCTTTCAGAGAAATACATCGATGGGAATACTAAAGAATTCTATGAACTCCAGCTGGGGCAACTCACCATAAATGAATATGTCAATAAATCCTTTGAACTACTGAGGTATGTACCCTACATAAAATATGAAAGGGTAAAAATGCAACACTTCATTAGTGGGTTACCTCAGACCTACCGGGATAGGATTGAGTTCGATGAACCAAAGACCTTAGAAGAAACTATCCAGAAGGAGAGTTATTGTTATGAACAGTTTGGGAATAAGAAAAGACCTCACGAGCACTGGAAGAAGAGGAGTAGTTTGGGATTCAAGAAGAAGGGGTTTAAATCCTCAAGAGGTAAGAACTATGGAAAATATTCTAGAATGAGCCTTCCTACTAGAAGTGTACATCAACAAAATTTCCCCTCTCAAAGTGGAAATAAGTCTTTTAAGACAGTCCCAGAAAATACCGATAACGTAAAGAAGGAACCCTTAAAATTCTAGGGTTGTGGAGAAGATCATCAATTGAGGGACTACCCACACATGCAACAGAATAGTAAGAGATTCTACAATATCCAAAAGGCTATCACCATAAATGATGTGGCTAGGATCATGCCACAAATATATGAAACCTTGGACAATAATCATGCCGACCACCAAGCTTTAGTAGTGGAGCTGGAAGGTATGATCGACAACTATCTAGTTTCTATTTTAATTGAACCAGGTTCTAATTTGAGTTATATGTCCCCTCAAACTGTTTATAAGTTTAAACTACAACCATTTAGACATGTAAGCCATGGTTGGTACGACTAGCTACTCGGACCAAAATAAAAGTGGCAGAGGTCATACCAACCTCTCAATTCATCATGGGTGGATTGCCCACCCGAGAGACCCTTAACATACTTCCTCTGGGATCATATGACTTATTGATTGGTATGGATTGGTTGGCTGATTATAAAACTAAATTGGACTGTTATCATAAAACCTTAGAATGTGTAAATGAACAAGGGAGAAAGACAACCCTCCAAGGAATTTAGAAGCATGTCTCAGTGAGACAAATATCAACCCTTCAAATGAAAAAGTATTGCACGAAGGGATGTTCCTTATATGAAATACAAGTGTTGCAATCTGTTTAGAATGAAAAACAAAACCTAGAGGACCATACCATATTAAGATAATAAAATGACATGTTCCCAGAAGAGGTATCGGGTTTACCTCCGAGAAGGGATATTCGATAGAACTTACACCAGGAGTTGTGCCAGCATCTAGAACACCATATAGGATGAGTACACCAGAGCTGGTTGAGCTCAAGCTACAACTAAAGGATATGATGGACACAAGCTACATCTAACCTAGTGTATCCCCATGGGGAGCGCCCATCTTGTTTGTGAAAAATAAATATGGCACACTTCGTCTGTGCATAGATTACATACAACTCAATAAGACAACCATAAAGAACAAGTACCCCTTACCAAGAATCGATGAATTGTTTGACCAATTGGGAGATGCTTCCATCTCCTCCAAGATCGACTTAAGGTCTGGATACCATCAAGTCCAGATTAAGGATGAAGACATCCACAAAACATCCTTCAGGATGAGGTAGGGTCACTATGAGTTTGTGGTGGTTCCATTTGGGTTAACCAATGCCCCTGCCACTTTTATGTGCTTGATGAATAATGTGCTCATCATATTTATGGAAAAATTTGTGTTGGTTTTCGTTTATGATATCATAATCTACTCCAAGAACATAGAAGAGAACAAAGAACATATTAGACTCTTACTTCAAGTACTAAGAGAGCATCAGATCTGCGCTAAGTTTAGCAAATGCAACTTCTTTCAAAATCAATTCCATTACTTAGGCCATGTTATTTCTAAGGAAGGGGTGTTAGTGGACCTTGACAAAATTAGATCTATTATGGAATGGCCTACCCCAAAGGATGTATCCGATATCAGATCCTTCATGGGCTTAGTAGGATACTATAGAAGGTTCATAAAAGGGTTTTCCAAGATTGGATGTCCAATCACTACCCTTCAGAAAAAGGGGGTTAAATTCATTTGGACATCAAAATGTGAAGAAATATTTTAGGAAATGAAATGCCTCCTGACCCATGCACCTGTGCTAAAGATTGCAAACCCGAATAATGATTTCCTCATGTGTAGAGGTGCCTACAAGGAAGGACTAGGAGGAGTCCTTATGCAAGAGGGACGTGTAATTTTCTACGCATCCAGGAAATTAAATGAGCATGAGATCAATTATGTGACACATGACCTAAATTTGGTTGCCATAGTACATGCTTTAAAAATGTGGAGGCACTATCTCCTGGGAAGGAAATTTGTGCTTATGACAGACCATTGTGGATTGAGGCACCTGTTTGATCGACCAAAACTCAATGCCAGGAAAGCAAGGTGGATGGCTCTCCTTAGTGATTTTGATTTCAAAATCAAACAAATCAAAGGAAAGGAAAATAGGGTGGTCAATGCCCTTAGCATAAGTATAAAAGTGATTCACCTGGAATCAATAAGCACTTGTGAAACAGATGTCAGGGAAAGGGTCAGGAATGCACAAGAAACATATGCACTCTTCAAAACCGTGACCTCATACCTAAGGCAAGAACCTACAGGGATAAAGTATGAAGGCTATCAGATACTCGAGGAAGTCCTATTGAATTACATAAGAAAATTGTACATTCCAAAATGTGATGACTTGAAGAGTTTCATAATGGATGAACTAGACAAGAGACCATATACGAGTCACCCAGGATATCATAAAATGAGCACGACCACTAGGAAATAATTCTATTGTCCTGGGTTAAAGAAAGACATAGCTAACTATCTAGCTAAGTGCCTAGAATGCTAGTAAGTTAAGGCAGATCACTGACATCTAGTAGAATCTTTACAACCCCTACCAATCCCAGAATTTAAATGGAAAACCATCTCCATGGATTTCATCACCGGATTACCAAAGTCAACCAAGAAAAATGATTCCACCATGGCCGTGGTGGAAAAACTGAGTAAGTCTTTTCATTTATTCCCTATCAAGTCAACTTTCAAGGCAATAGATATTGCCAACATATTCATGAAGGATATATTCAAACTGCATGGCATGCCCAAGGAAATGGTATCTGACAGAGACACCAAATTTACTTCAAGCTTTTGGAAATCCTTAATGTTTGGTTTTGAGACAAAATTGTTATTCAACACAGCTTATCACCCTCAAACTGATGGACAGGCAGAAAGAGTGAACCAAATAGTAGAATACATGCTAAGTATGGATGCAATGCATCAGCCTAAGAAGTGGGAAGACTACCTACCATTGGTAGAGTTTCCCTACAACAATGGTTATGAGAAATCCTTGAAGATGAGTCCTTTTGAAGCCCTCCATGGTAGAAAGTGAAAGATTCCAATCAGCCAGAGTAATCTAGTGGAAAGAATTACAATCAGACCTGACATGCTGAGAGAAATGGAACAACAAGTGGTTTAGATAAAGAAATATATGAATATTTCTCATGATAGACATAAAAGTTATGCCGACAGAAAGAGAACTCCCAGAGAGTTCAAGAACAGAAACCATGTCTATCTTAGAGTTAGACCCAGGAAGAGTTCCCTGAGAATGGGAGCCTATGCCAAGTTGGCACCTCGGTATTGTGGACCCTTTGGAGTCTTAGATAGAGTGGGACCTGTAGCCTATAGGCTAGCACTTCCTCCCATAGTAAAGGCACATAATGTTTTCCATGTTTCATTATTGAAGAAATATGTACATGATACTAATCATATAATTGACTGGTCTATGATCCAGGTGGAGCCGGAGGGAGAATTCCTGCCAGAACCCCAATGCATATTAGACATGAGGGAAACCTCACTCAGGAACATAATCATTGCACAGGTCAAGGTGCAATGGAAACACTTTGGCCCAAATGAGGCTACGTGGGAAATGGAGGATGCCATGAAACATGCATATCTGATGTTGTTTACTCATGTACATACATATCATGTTGACAAATAGAACATTGAGGACGATGTTCCTTTAAGTGGGGGGGAATTGTAACACATTGTTTCCCTCAGTTTGTAAATATAACTATATGGGCCAAGGAACTATGGAAAACTTAAAAGTGTGAATGTTTGATTTGATGGAACTTTGTGTAGAAGGTCGATGAATGCAAATTTTGTTATTTTAATATAAAATAGTTATGTGTCGCATGACTGTTGAAAGAGGGGATGTGATAAGAGAGACCACGAATGTCATGAAAAGGTGGTGGAGGGGACCAGGAATGGTGCGTTAACCTCCACCGAACGAGTACCATGATGGAATTAATTTCTCAGATCAGAACAACCCTCTGACCCATGAATGAATTACAGTCGGGCTGGTAGCTGGGAAGACCTCCTCAAGAGTTAATGAGGGGATGGGGCACACCGCCCATCCGTAAGGATTCCAGACTTGAACACGGACTGGGAATTAGGGCCACACACAATCTTGTTGAGGAAGGAAAGAAATGAAGCATGGTGGGCAGAGGAGGACCTGCGAAGAGTGCAGAGATGAGAGCTGAAGCTCTCGGGTCTGAGGGAGGAATGAAAGAGGAAAGTGAGTTCTGATCAGAGAAAAATAGAGATTGAGAAGGGAGAATGAGAGTAACCTTTGTACTTATCTATTTCTATATTGATAGAAGGAGAGTAACCTTCATCCCTAACTTCTGTTGAGTTGGGAGTAAGATATTGAATCTCAAAGCATCATGGTTTAAGCTCAGGGGTGGCTAGTGATAAATCCATTGGGAGTGATTGAGCCTATGGTTGGGTGGAAACAAGCACCCCTTTCAACAGTCACATCACGTTTTATGGTTATGATAAGTGTTTTCTTGCCTTATGATTTGAATTGGAAATAATGGATGCATGCGAGTATTTATTTTTCTATAAATGGTTTTCCGTATTAAATGATTAAGTTATGAGTATGAATTTGTTCGCTTGAGAACCTATACCTAACCTTGATGTTTCCATATGCTCCAGTTTAATCACTCAAAGGCTCTTTCCCTAGGGAACTACATCACCGTTCCAGAGTCAGAGAAAGTCGCTTGGCATAGCTACCATTTTGGTAACCTCACAAGTTACCTTGCTTGATACAAAGCTTAAAACTCTGTGTGTCGGGAAGGTGTTCCCTTAAGACCAGTGGTATAAGATATTTTGAACTCGCGCCTAATTCCTCCACCATAAATGTGATTAAGAGCGAGGTTATAGCCTAGGAGTTATCTGAAGGTATATGTGACTTGGGTCTAGGAACCCTATACGAAAATCAGTTAGCTCCTGAAGGTTTCATAACCGTTGGAGCTTGAAGCATTGAGGTGTCAAATTGCACGATAGTCAATTTACGCGAACCACCAATGACTTAAGAATCTAGCAGCAGAGATTGAGGCGAACAGTTTAACGGGAGGAAAGGCCATCCCATTCATCAGATAGATTCAGACACCCACTAGGGTTAACAAATCAAACATCATATGATCGATTAATCGACGGTTGGGTATCATTGTAGAGTGCGAAGGTGAAATTAGCGAGCATGCTAGTTCATGACCCGCAATCAACCCATGTTGTTGATCTCGTCGAGAATGAAAGACCAATGACTAGGATTGGATTAGAGACGAGAGAGCAATTCCAAAATTGTGGTGGTTGGACCCCACAATCACTGATAATCTTCGATCTATGAATGGAGATTGAGGGTGGGGAATCATTACGGAGAGTGAAGGCGAAAGTAGTGGACGTGCTAGTTCGTGGCCCGCAATTCACCAACACCATTGATCTCATTAGATAGGAATATTAACGACTCCGGTTGGACCTAGTTGGGCATGTACTTTATAGATTGCGGGGGTTGGACTCTCTGATAAAGAACACGCATGTTGCGGCCCTGCAATTTCTGTGAACCGTCGATTGTCGTTGACCTTCGACCTGAGATAGACGAGACCTCTGAAACACAAGGAATGTGTGGGAAATCGAAATCTTCAAGGAGATCAAAATCAGAAATGATAACATTTTTTCAGAAGTTCACATGAGGTCCAAGAGACGGATTTCGTAGGAGGAACAAAGGTCGAGGCCTTTTGAATACTTAGAAAATATTCTAAATTAGAGGAAATCGAAATCTTGGGAGGAAGAGCGTTAGTAACTGTCGGATCGTAGCACCGAGGATCAACAACCATATGATATAAGAAAGGTGCACAAGCCTTAGTGCTTTGCATTCATAGGGGATTGAACTTACAAAAGTTTCAAAGTTTGAAGGAAATCTGGACCATTGAATCCTGAGGGACACGTGAGGATAGATTGTGAGCTTCGGATAATAGCTTCAAGAGTTTCAGTTGAGATTTGAGATTCCCGAAACCTGAAGTCCGAAGGAAATATGGACCGTCGAATCTCGAGGGACACGTGGCAACAAATTGTGAGCTTCGGATAATCACTTCGAGAGTTTTAGTTGATATTTGAGATTCCTGAAACCTGAAGTCTGAAGGAAATCTAGACCGTCGAATCCTGAAGGACACATTGCGACATATTGTGAGCTTCAGATAATTTCTTTGAGAGTTTCAGTTGAGATTTTAAATCTCTGAAATCCGGAGATCCAAAGTAGATCGTAGCCATCAGATCCAGAGGACATGTGGCATAAGTCTATGGACTCCAGGTAAAGACCTAAAGTAAAGGTCAGATGTTATATTGTCTGAAGTAGACGTCAGCCGTCAAATCCAGAGGATAGGTCATGTCAGTCTGTGGACTCCAGGTAAAGACCCGAAGTATATCATCTCTGTTGGCCGGAAAGAGATATGTGTCGATAGATCATATATTTCGGGGAACATCACTTAAGAGGTTTCCAAGTGAGGAGTGAGACAAAATCCCAAAGTCCTGAAAGCCAAAAACCTGAAAAGACGATGGGAACCTGGACCGTTATATCTAGAAGGGCGTGTGGCGACAGATCGTGAAATCTGGGTGGAAGTACTCTGGGAGGACGCAAAGGAGAAGAGTTTGGAATTGTCGAAGCCATAATAGTAGAAGCAGCTAGGGACCGTCGATCTATGGGAGGACACATTTCATCAGATTGTGGAATCCGGGTAAAATGTTCTCGGAGAAAGAGAGGGAGGAAAATGCATATTTTAGATCTCTGAAGGACAAAGTCCCGAAGTAGGTTAGAGCCGTGGATTTTGAGAGGACGCGTGGAAAACGATCTGCCACTCCAGGGGAAATCACTTCAGAAGAAAGAGAAGGCATTGAACAAGAACTCTCGAAGGCAAAAGAGTTGGAGTTCATCTAAACCTCCCACTTGTGAGGGACAGGTGTCAGTAGATCTCCCACCCTGAGAGATAGCCACTGCAGAGAAAAAAAGGTTTGAGAATAAAAAACCATGAACGTCAAAGTCTCGAACAAAATCATGTCCGCTGATTTAAAAAAGGGCTGATCTAAGCCATTAGTTCAGAAGTACCAACAAGATCATGAGATCAAAGGTCACGTTGAATTGCAAGGGTAGAAACTTCTCAGACTTTAAAAGTTAATGGGGGGGCCGCAATCGAAACTACGGTATTGAGAACAGGATATGGGGTGGTTCGTGGTGAATTATGGGGAGAAAGGCAGTTGGACTCAAACCACCCTTGTCCATGCCTGCAATCACGTGATAGGCGTTTCGACATAAACTGCGGTCATACAATGGTTGTCAAATAAAGAAGGGGGTTGTTCTTCTGACTCTCCAAATTACAGACTGTAGAGAGAGGATTTGTTCATGTAAGGAGAACAAAATTTTTACGCCCCACCGTGGGTCTGTTACAAATTGGAATCATAGCATGGTTACAACAATTGGCCTACTTGGGCTCATGGATGAGCCACTCCAAAACCATATTTAGATAAATTTTAAGAGTGATGCCCTATCTTGCCTCCTTATTAAAGAGTCTGGTTAAAATTTTATTCAGGAAAATAATGAAACTTTCTACTATGTGAGTGCATTTAAGAAATTGAACTGTGTATTATTCATAAACTAATAGAATGTTAGCTAACAATAAGTTTTGTTTTCATCACTCGAACAGTCATTAAATCATAGGAAAAATTCAAGACTAAAGGATGGTGACATGTCATGAAGTGGGGGATGGCTCCCACAATAGAGATGAAGAATCTGACAAAAGGAGGGTAGTGGAAAACCCTCTGGATCTGGCTGAAACTGTAAGGAGCCTCAGGGCCAAATTACAGAGTTGCAAGGATGACAATGAGAGATTGATAAAGGAGCAAGAAAAACAAACAAAAATTAACTGAATCTTGTTGCATAGCTTATCCGACATACAGAGGAAACTGCAACATGAACCTGCAACTAGTCATGTGGGCTGACAACATGAGAAGATAAGTCAAAGTCCACCAAAGATTCAAAAACATGACCCCATAAGTGACCACACTAGGAGAAATACCTCAAAGAAGGCCCAACCGAGGGGCGGGAGACACTCATCGACAAAGTCCTCTAGAAGGGGAGCTGGCAACTCTGAGGGATCTTCTAGTAGCAGAGCTAGCTCACATTCTCAAAGAAAAGGAAAGAAGTAGAATCGTTCCAAAAATGATGATCTTGAAGAATTCAAGAAATTCAAACCACCCTCTTTCGATGGAGATATTAAGAATCAAGAAGAGGTTGAATCTTGGTTTCTTGGTCTAAAGAATTACTTTAGAGTCCATGACTACTCTGAAAAATTGAAGGCTCAAATAGCCATATTCAACTCAAATGAAAAGGCTTCCATTTGGTGGGAAGAATTAGGAATGTGAAAGGAGTCCATGAGAAGGACTTGTCACGGAAATGGTTTGAGAAATACTTCAAGAAGCAATATCTGTCAAAGAAATATATGGATGGGAAGACTAAGGAATTCTATGAAGTCCGACTGGGGAAGCTCACCATAGATGAATATATCAATAAATTCCTTGAAGTACTGATGTATGTACCCTACATAAAATATGAAAGGGTAAAAATGCAGTGGTTCGTTAGTGGGTTACCTCAGACCTACCGAGACAAGATTGAGTTCAACGAACCAAAGACCTTAGAAGAAACTGTCCGGAAGGTGAGGTATTGTTATGAACAGTTTGGGAATAAGGCAAGACCTCATGAGGACTGGAAGAAGAGGATTAGTTCGGTATTTAAGAAGAAGGGTTTTAAATCCTCAATATTTAAGAACTATGGAAAATATTCTAGAATGAGCCTTCCTACTAGAAGTGTACATCAACAAAATTTCCCCTCTCAAAGTGGAAATAAACCTTTTAAGACAGTCCCATAAAATATCGATAAACTAAAGATGAAACCCTTAAATTGTTGGGGATATGGAGAAGATCATCGACTAAGGGACCGCCCACATAGAAAATAGACCAGTAAAATAGTCTACAATATCCAAGAAGCTACCACCATCAATGATATGTCTAGGAGCATGCCATGAATCTATGTAGCCTTGGACAATAATCAAGCCAACCACCAAGCTTCAGTAGTGGGGTTTGAAGGTATGGTTGCCAACCATCTAGTTTCTATTTTAATTGAACCGGGTTCTAAGTTGTGTTATATGGCCCCTGAGACTGTTGATAAGTGTAAACTGCAACCAGTTAGACATGTTAAGCCGTGGTTGGTACGACTAGCCACTGGGACCAAAATAAAAGTGGCATAGGTCATACCAACCTGTCAATTAATCATGGGTGGATTTCCCACTTGAGCGACCCTTAACATACTTCCCCTGGGATCATATCACTTATTGATTGGTATGGATTGGTTGGTTTCTTATAAAACTAAATTGGAATTTTATAATAAAACCTTAGAATGTGTAAATGAAGAAGGGATAAAGACGACCCTCCAAGGGAATTAGAAGCCTGTCTCAATGAGACAAATAACATCCCTTCAAATGAAAAAGTATTGTAGGAAGGGATGTTCCTTATATGCAATGCAAGTGTTGGAATCTGTTGAGAATGAAAAACCTAACCTAGAGGATCACCCCATATTAAGAGAAAACAAGGACTTGTTCCCAGAATAGGTAATAGGTTTACCTCCGAGAAGGGATATTGACTTCTCGATAGAACTTACACCAGGAGTGGTACCAGCATCTAAAAATCCATATAGGATGAGTATGCCAGAGCTAGTTGATCTCAAGCTACAACTAAAGGAGATGATGGACAAAGGCTACATCAGTCCCAATGTATCCCCGTGGGGAGCACACATCTTGTTTGTCAAAAAGAAATATGGTACACTCCAACTATGCATACATTACAGAAAACTCAACAAGACAACCATAAAGAATAAGTACCCCTTACCAAGAATCGATGACTTTTTCGACCAATTGGGAGATGCTTCCATCTTCTCGAAGATCGAATTAAGGTCTGGATACCATCAAGTCCGGATTAAGGATGAATACATTCAAAAAAAAACCTTCAGGATGAGGTATGGTCACTATGCGTTTGTTGAGTTTATGGTGCCATTTGGGTTAACCAATTCCCCCGCCACTTTTATGTGCTTGATGAAGAATGTACTCAACAAATTTATGGAAAAATTTGTATTGGTTTTCATGGACGATATCCTAATCTACTCCAAGAATAGAGAAGAGCACGTAGAACATTTTAGACTCATACTTCAATTACTAAGAGAGCATCAACTCTACGCCAAGTTTATCAAATGTGACTTCTTTCAAAAGAATGTTCATTACTTAGGCCATGTTATTTCTAAGGAAGGGGTGGTAGTGGACCCCAAAAAAATCAGATCTATTATGGAATGGCCTACCCCAAAGGATGTATCTGATATCAGATCCTTCATGGGCTTAGCAGGATACTACAGAAGGTTCATAAAAGTGTTTTCCAATATTGAATGTCCAATCACTACCCTTCAGAAAAAGGGGGTTGAATTCATTTGGACATAAAAATGTGAAGAAATATTTCAGGAACTAAAATACCTTCTGACCCATGCACCTGTGCTTAATATTGGAGACCTAGATAATTATTTCCTTGTGTGTACAGATGCCTGCAAGGAAGGATTGGGAGGAGTCCTTATGGAAGAGGGATGTGTAATTTTCTATGCATCCAAGAAATTAAATGAGCATGAGATCAATTATGTGACCCATGACCTAGAGTTGGCTACCATAGTACATGCTTTAAAAATGTGGAGGCACTATCTCCTAGGTAGGATATTTGTGCTTATGACAGACCATTGTGGATTGAGACACCTATTTGATCAACCAAAAATCAATGCCAGGAAAGCTAGGTGGATGCCTCTTCTTAGTGAGTTTGATTTCAAAATCAAGCACATCAAAGGAATGAAAAATAGGGTGGTCGATGCCCTTAGCAGAAGTATTAAAATGATTCACCTGGCAGCGGTAAGAACCTATGAAATAGATGCCAAGGAAATAGTCAGGAATGCACAAGAAACAAATGCACTCCTCAAAACCGTGACCTCATACCTAAGGGAAGAACCTACAGGGATAAAGTATGAAAGCTACCAGATTCTTGAGGAAGGTCTGCTGACTTACAAAAATAGATTGTACATTCCAAATTGTGATGACTTGAAGATGTTCATAATGGATGAACTACAAAAGAGACCATATACGGGTCACCCAAGATATCAGAAAATGATTAAGGCCACTAGGAAACAATTCTATTGACCTGGGTTAAAGAAAGACATAGTTAACTATCTAGTTAAGTGCCTAGAATACCAGCAAGTTAAGGTAGAGCACCGACATCCAGCAGAATTGTTACAACCCCTACCAATCCCATAATGGAAATGGGAAACCATCTCCATGGATTTCATCACCGGATTACCAAAGTTGACCAAGCAAAATGATTCCATCATGGTCGTGGTGGAAAAAATGAGTAAGTCTGATCATTTCATCCCTGTCAAGTCAACTTGCAAGGAAATAGATATTGCCAACATCTTCATGAAGGATATATTTAGACTGCATGGCATGCCCAAGGAAATTGTATCTGACAGAGACACCAAATTTACTTCAAGATTTTGGAAATCCCTAATAGATGGTTTTGAGACAAAATTGTTTTTCATCACAGCTTATCACCCTCAAATTGACAGATAGACATAAAGAGTGAACCAAATAGTAGAATACATGTTAAGGATGCATGTAATGCATCAGCATAAGAAGTGGGAAGACGACCTACCATTGGTAGAGTTTTCCTACAACAATGGTTATCAAGAATCCTTGAAGATGAGTCCTTTTGAAGCCCTCTATGGTAGATAGTGCAAGATTCCAATCAGTTGGAGTAATCCAGTGGACAGAATTACAATTGGACCTGACATGCTTAAAGAAATGGAACAACAAGTGGTTCAGATAAAGCAAAATCTGAAGATTGCTCAGGATAGACAAAAAATTTACGCTGATAGAAAGAGAACTCCCAAAGAGTTCAAGACCGAAGACCACGTCTATCTCAGAGTTAGACCTAGGAAGAGTTCCATGAGAATGGGATCATGTGCCAAGTTGGAACCTCGATATTGTGGACCCTTTGAAGTCTTATATAGAGTGGGACCTATAGACTATAGGATAGCACTTCCTCCCATAGTAAAGGCAGATAACGTTTTCCATGTTTCATTATTGAATAAATATGTACATGATACTAATCATATAATTGGCTGGTTTGTGATCTAGGTGGAGCCAGAGGGAGAATTCCTACCAGAACCCTAATGTATATTAGACATGAAGGAAACCTCACTCGGGAACCAAACCATTGCATAGGTCAAGGTGCAGTTGAAACACTTTGGCCTAGATGAGGCTACATGGGAAATGGAGGATGCCATGAGACATGCATATCCGATTTTGTTTACTCATGTACATACATATCATGTTGAAAGATAAAACATCGAGGATGATGTTACTTTAAGGGGGAGGGATATGTAAGACCCTATTTACCCTAGTTTCTAAATATAACTATATGGACCAAGGAACTATGGAAAAATTAAAAGTGTGAATGTTTGATTTGATGGACCTTTGTGTTGAAGGTCGATGAATGTAAATTCTATTATTTTAATAGAAAATGGTTATGTGTCGCATGAATTCTGAAAGAGGGGATGTGCTAAGAGGGACCACGAATGCCATGAAAAGGTGGTGGAGGGGACCAGGAATGGTTGTGTTAACCTCCATCGAACCAGTACCATGCTAGAATTAATTGCTCAGATCAAAACAACCCTGTAACCCAGGAATGGATTACAGTCAGGATGGTAGGTGGGAAGACCTCCTCAAGAGTTAATGAGGTGATGGGGAAGACCACCCATTTGTAAGGCTTCCAGACCTGACCATGGACTGGGAATTTGAGCCACACACAATCTTGTTGAGGAAGGAAATAAAGGAAGTGTGGTGGGCAGAGGAGGACCTATGAAGAGTGAAGAGATGAGATTCGAAGCTCTCGAGTCCAAGGGAGTACTGAAAGAGGAAAGTGAGTTCTGATTACAGTAAAATAGAGATTGAGCCGGGAGAAGGAGAGTAACCTTTGTGCTTATCTATCTCTGTATTGGGAGAAGGAGATTAAACTTCGTCCCTAAGTTTCGTTGAGCTGGGAGTAAGGGATTGAATCTCAAAGAATAATGGTTTAAGCTCGGGGCTGGCCAATGATAAATCCAATCATAGTGACTGAGCCTATGGTTGGGTGGAAACGAGCACCCCTTTCAACAATCGCAACACGCTCTATGGCTTTGATAAGTGTTTTCTTGCGTTATGCTTTGAATTGGAAATAATGGATGCATGGGAGTATTTATTTTTCTATAAATGGTTTTCCGTATTGAATGATTAAGTTATGAGTATGCATTCGTTCCCTTGAGAACCTATACCTTCGCTTGATTTTTCCATATGCTTCAGTTTAATCACTCAAAGGCACTTTCCTCAGGGAATGACATCACCATTCCAGAGTCGAAGCAAGCCTCTTGGCATAGCTACCATTTTGGTAATCTCAAAAGTTACTTTGCTTGATTCAAAGCTTAAAGCTTTGCGAGTCAGGAAGGTGTTCCCTTTAGACCAGTAGTATAGGGGATTTTGAACTCGCGCCTAATTCATCCACCATAAACTTGATTAAGAGCGAGGTTATAGCCCAGGAGTTATATGAAGGTCTACATGACCTAGGTCTAGGAAACCTACATGAAAAGGAGTTATCTCCTGAAGGTTTTAGAACCTTTGGAGATCGAAGCACTGAGGTGTCAAATTGCACGATATTCAAGTTACCCGAACCACCGATGACTTAAGAATTGGGCAACGGAGATGGAGGTGAACCGCTTAATGGGAGGAAATAACATCTCAGTCATCATATCGATTCATACACCCACTAGGGCTAATGAATCAAACATCAGTTGCTCGATTAAATTGATCATTGAGTAACATTTCAGAGTGCGAAGGTGAAATTAGTGGACCTGCTAGTTCACAGACCACAATCAACCCACATCGTTGATCTCGCCGGGAATGGAAAATCAACGACAAGGATTGGACTAGAGACCAACGATCACTTCCCATATTACAGTGGTTGGATCCTGTAATCACTGAGAACTGTTGATCTATGAATGAATATCGAGGGTGGGGAATCATTGCAGAGCGTGAAGGTGAAAGTAGCATACACACTATTTCCTGACCTGCAATTCACCAACATCGTTGATCTTGTCAAACTGGAAGATCAATGAATCTAGTTGTACCCAGTTGGGAGCGTAGTTTCCATATTGTATGGGTTGGACTCTCTAATAAATACCATGCATATTGGGGCCCCACAATTTCTGTGAACTGTCGATCGTCATTGACCTTCGACCTGAGATAAACAAGACCCCTGAAACGCAAGGAATGCGCGGGAAATCAAAATCTTCAAGGAGATCAAAATAAAAAATGATAGCATATTTTTAGAAGTGCATATGAGGTCCAAGAGATGGATTTCTTAGGAGGAACAAAGGTCGAGGCCTTTTTAATACTTAGAAAATCTTCTAAGTCAGAGGAAATTGGAAGCTCAGGAGGAAGAGCATTAGTAACCGTCGGATCGTAGCACCGAGGATCAACAACCATCTGATCTAAGAAAGGTGCACAAGCCTTAGTGCTTTGCATTCACAGGGGAGTGAACTTTCCAAAGTTCCAAATTTCAAAGGAAATATGGAACGTCGAATCCCAAGGGACACGTGGTGACAGATTGTGAGCTTCAGATAATCGCTTGGAGGGTT
>JASDQU010100011.1:838690-861694 GCA_032191745.1 Picea mariana
ATCTTCAAGGAGATCAAAATAAAAAATGATAGCATATTTTTAGAAGTGCATATGAGGTCCAAGAGATGGATTTCTTAGGAGGAACAAAGGTCGAGGCCTTTTTAATACTTAGAAAATCTTCTAAGTCAGAGGAAATTGGAAGCTCAGGAGGAAGAGCATTAGTAACCGTCGGATCATAGCACCGAGGATCAACAACCATCTGATCTAAGAAAGGTGCACAAGCCTTAGTGCTTTGCATTCACAGGGGAGTGAACTTTCCAAAGTTCCAAATTTCAAAGGAAATATGGAACGTCGAATCCCAAGGGACACGTGGTGACAGATTGTGAGCTTCAGATAATCGCTTGGAGGGTTTCAGTTGAGATTTGAGATTCCCGAAACTTGAATTCTAAAGGAAATCTAGACCGTCGAATCCTGAGGGACACGTGGAGACAGATTGTGAGCTTCATATAATCCCTTTGAGAGTTTCAGTTGATATTTGAGATTCCTGAAACCCGAAGTTTGAAGGAAATCTAGACCGTCGAATCCCAAAGGACATGTGGCGACAAATTGTGAGCTTCGGATAATCACTTCGAGAGTTTCAGTTGAGATTTGAAATCTACAAAATCCAAAGATCCGAAGTAGATCGCAGCCGTTGGATCCAGAGGACAGGTGGTGTAAGTCTATGGACTCTGGGTAAATACCCAAAGTAAACTTCAACCGTTAGATTGTTCGAAGTAGACATCATTCATCGAATCCAGAGGATAGGTTGCGTAATTCTGTGGACTCCGAGTAGAGACCAAAAGTAGATCCTGTCCATTGGCCAACAGGAGATACATGTCGATAGATCGAATATTTTGAGGAACATCACTTCGGAGGTTTCCAAGTGAGGAGTAAGACAAAATCCTGAAGTCCCGAAAGCCAAAGAGATGGAAAGCCAAAGGGAACCTGGACCATTAGATTCAGAAGGGTGTGTGGAGACATATCATGAAATCTGGGTGGAAGTACTATGGGAGGAAGCGAAGGAGAAGAGTTTTTTATCACTGAATCCCAAAAAGCTGAAGCAGTCGGGAACCATCGATCTACAGGAGGACACATGTCATCAGATCACAAACTCTAGGTAAAAAGTTTGGGAGAAATGGAGAGGGAGGAAAATGGAGATTTGAGATCTCCGAAGGCTGAAGTCCCGAAGCAGGCTAGAGCCGTAGGCTAGAGCCATGGATTTTGAGAGGACGCATGGAAAATGATCTGCAACTCCAGGAGAAATCACTCTGAAAGAAAGAGAAGGCATAGAACAAAAATTCCTGAAGGCGAGAGAGCCAGAGTTTATCTGAACCACCTGTTTTTGAGGGACAAGTGTGAGCAGATCTCCCACCCCAGGAGATAGCCACTGTAGAGAAAACAAGGTTTCAGAATTGAAAACCCCGAATGTCGAAGTCCCGAAGAAAATATTGTCCACTGATTTAAAAAGGGGCAGATCTGAGCCGTTAGTTCATAAGTACCAAAAATATCATGAGATCAAAGGTCACGTTGAATTGCAGGGATAGAAAGTGCTCGGTCTTTAAAAGTTAAAGGGGGGGGGGTGTAATTGAAACTGTGATATTGAGAATGGGATATGGGGTGGTTCATGGTGAATTGCGGGGAGAAAGGTGGTTGGACTCAAACCACCCTTCTTCATGCCCACAATCACATGATAGGTGTTCGGACATAAACCACGGTCATACGATGGTCATCAAAGAAATAAGGGGTCTAGTCTTTCGACTTTCCAAATTACAGACCGTAGAGAGAGGATTTGTTCCTGTAAGGAGAATGAAATTTTTACGCCCCACCGTGGGTCTGTTACATTTTTTCTTCCTTATGGTTTCTTCCATAGTTTGAGGATCATCATACTCGATTTTGTCACTGAGAAAAGATGGCAGCCCACTCAGATATATTTTTATCTTGACTATCTCATCCTTAATGAAAGGGACATACTTCAACAACTCTAGAAATATCCTTTTGTATTCATCTATATTCATGATGCCCAGTTTAAGCTCAAAGAAATATTTCATATTTTTGTCATAGTATCTCTTTGTTAAGTAATTCTTTTCAAAATCTTTCTTGAATTCCTTCCATGTAACATCCTTCTCTCTGATGTGTTGCACTTGCACAAGTTGATCCCACCACATGGATGCCTTTCCTTTCAGCTGATAGATTGAAATTCTTCCTTCTGCATGAGAGGAATAATTATGCAATTGGAAATATTTCCTCATGCCAAGTAGCCATGTCTCATCCTCTTCATATTTCTAGTGCTCTCCATAAAAGGTAGGAGGTTTGATCTTATTCATTTCACCCTTTAGTTCATCCACTTTAGATATCCTATGATTTGTGGTAGGAGATAGACTTAAATTGTTGTGTGGCCTCCTTTTGGAATGCCTTTGGGAGTCTCGGTGATGTCTGTTGCCACTTCTTTCTCTTCTTTCATCATCAAGGGACCTGTGGCTCCTGGGTTTTTTGGATCCACTTTCCTTATCCAACTTCTTTTCAATTATTTCCAGGCTCCACATTAAATTTATATTGAAGTATTCCTATTGTCACTTGGATTTCTTAAGCCTTTCATTATCTTCCTGGTGAATTTGGACATCTTTTTTCAAGTTTATAATGATTTTCATCATGCCCACGTCTTTCTCTATTTCTTCTCCATACCCATTGGATTTTGTTCCTTCAACTTCCAAATGGACATCCATTCCTCTAACTTCATCCTCCGGACTAAAAGCATCCCGTGCCTCCTCCATTTCTCTGCACTATGTAACAATTTGGTTCAGTTCTGACAATTGTTAACTCTGTAAATGTGTAGTCAACCGAATTTTGTCAGGTTATTAGACTTAATAATTTTCTAGAATAACTTAAACAATATGATTCAAAAAGATAATATGAAACTCCATTATATGCGGGTCTTGGTCGATCAAGAATCTCCATGAATCTATCTCTGAGCCCTGTTATGTTCTACAATTCACTTTCAGGTTACTAGCCCCTTTTTCTTCAGCCCTTCATTCGCATGTGACCATGACTATGATCAAGTGCTAATAGTTGGGAGATTATCTGGAGCCTTGAAACTTCGGGGCTCCGGAGCTTAAGAGGTTTCCCTTTCTTCACATCACAAACATCACATAACATTGAATTGGCAAATTCACGGAGGATGGTGGATCTACGGTCCACATTCCTTGTTAAGATATATGGTGGATAGGAGCTTTGGGATTCCGGGCTTCGGTGGTTTCCAAAGCACATCACAAAAATTCTCCCGAAGTGTCGAATTGGAGAACTCGCGAAGTGGGGTTGATCAATGGTCCATGGATTTCCAACATCCAATAGTTGATATTTACTACGAAACTCCAGGCTTCAGGAGTTCCGGACTGTCCATACTCTCAATCCTTCCAAAGTGCCAAGTCTCCATAATGTTGCATATGTTGCCAATTATCATTTCCTTATCAATGATAGAGATTAAGTTTGGCCCTCCGGGCTTCGAGGATTTCCAAAGCACTTCTTCACATATCTCCCGGAGTGTCGAATTGCCGGATATCCCCTCTCTTGCGTCCATGTGTCAGAAACATGGGATGACACATGGCCTTATCATTGAGTGACATGTGTCAGGTCATTATTGGTACAACCAGGTCTATAAAAGTACAAATTCATATGACACAAGGCATGCCTAGGGGATATCCACGTCACCCAAGTGACATCATCATTCCATGTCACAACCATTTCTTTGGGACTTCAAGGCTCTAGGGATTCGAAGCTTTGGGGTTCCAGGACTTTGAAGGATTTCACATATGCACACCCGAAAACTCCCAAACCATGAATCTTTGAATGCTCCCACATCATCACATCACGTCACTTCGGCGCTATGAGACTTCAGGATTTCTTCCTCCCACTCCATCATGAACCATTTATTCTAGAGTGTCAAGTCTCCAGACTTTAGGATCTGGCACCATGCGTCCCCTGTGACCATCAGGGGCCCCAATAACCATGCTCAAGAAGAGTGCCACATGGTGAAATAATAGAAGTGGACACATGGCCCAATCAGACGGGTTAAACATGTCACGTTCTAACTAGCATTCCAATATTTGAAAATGCATGAATCTCTGCCACATGGCACACAACCTGTGTGTCCACGTCATCTAGGGTGACATCAACAGGCTACACCACTTTGAGACTTTGGGCTTTGGAAGATTTTACACTTGCATTCCTCAAATCTCTCAAACTCCAAACTTCCGAACTTATGAACTTCTTTACCTTCTGAGGTCCACATAGTACAACTGTCAACAATTAAGGTGGTGGCACATGACATGTCTAGGAAAGTTCCACATCACCTCAGGTGACGTCATCATGCCAAGCTACTTCGAAAATATAGGCTTTGGGACTTTGGGCTTTGTGCCTTAGCACACTTTGTTTCTCCCGAATGTCGATTTTCCAAACGATTGTGAGAGCTATGGCTCACAACCACCCACACGTAGATCTAACGACTGAGATTTGTTTTTCATCATTGTGCCTTACCTTCTGCTCTTAGATTGATCTAATGGCTCTGATCTATCCTTGGGAAAATCCAATGATAAACACTTCTCCCCAGATCTATGGTGTAGATCCTCTCCAATACTCAGGAACTTCGGGCTTTGTCCCATTTTTCTCTATAACACATAAACTTCACTGAATTCACGAAGTCCGAAGTACTTGGGGGTTAAGTCTCATGCACCTTTTCCCAGATCTGACGGTTGTGAAGGGTCTGACTTCTCCCGAACGACCAAATTCAAACCATGTGACCCAACACAATTGTTGTTGTGTCTTATTTCTCTGTTTCCATTCCATAAACTGTTATACCTCCTGAGCTTCTAAACACAGTCCCAATGTTCACACGGTGCCTTCTTGGTACTCAGGGATGCTCTAAGGTTCATATTTTGTCCCTCTCAACAAAAATTCACTATGAAACCTTTGTTTCATTAACCACTTACACGGCCCATCTAGGATCAATGTTGAAAACATGGGCTCTAATACCATTTTGTAACGTCCTCGACCATCAACCTATGCCGGTAACGCTAACTCAGACACACATGGTCTCAAGCTCTTTTATAGGTAACTATAATTGTCCATGCTTAGACATAGACCTCCTGGGCAATGGAAGACAAAGATTTTTTGCGGAATAAAACACATATAAAATTAATAGGAAATAACAGAGATAATGTGGAAATATACATGCAACAAAACACATAATATTATTACAAGAATCATAGACATGAAATAAAATACGTCATTTAACCATTAAGCACATAAATGATACCTATCTCTTAATTGAAGTACACCAATTATGTGCAGACCTTTCACAAACCTCCCATCCTTAGACCACACTACTCATCACTCTCAGTAGTGGGTCACCCCTGAGTTGGTACTAAACTCCATTGGGCAGGGACAACATGAAGTTGCACAGTACAACAACAAGTATTTCCTCCAAGGAGCCACTTATTCCCACAACTCACTAATACATTATAATAATCCCTTGGTTTAAGCCCTCAAGCTTAGCCCCCTTCCCTTACCCAACCTAGTGGAGCTTAGTCCCCCATAACTCTTTCTTCGTGGTTGGTCTACATGCAACAATGTCGTTATATTAATAATATGAATATTTACATGTACAAAACAGGCTTCTGGCCTTTAACATCTAGGCTCTCTGGGATAATAAGAACATAAGCCTACCAGCTTATAAATACTTGGCTCACCATCCTACGAAACATGTTACATTCATAATTACAACCAAGGCTTGGCCTTAGGGTATTACAAAAATCTTGAGAATAAGTATGAAGACCCCCCAAAAAAATTGAATCCGGTGGATGAAGTTCTTGGTCCCAAGGACATAACTTGCTCTAATACCAATTGATCTGACAGTGTGAGGGCGTCTTATACCATGGAGACTCATTTTTATCTAAATGCATGCTCTGATAGATCTAAGTGATGGATTCACTCAGTATACTAATTGAATTGGAATATTGGCGCAATAAAGGAATAAGGAAAACACTACTTGCTGGAGAAAGACGCCTTGTCTATTCCTTACGTTGTCCACCAATGAACTAAAAGGGAGTATTTCTCATATGCTTAGCATAATCATAGATGTGCACCATTTCCTTTGGTGCACATTCTCTCTCTCAACCCTCACCTAATCGTAAAAATGAAAACAAAACATTGTTCTCTCACTCCTCTTAGCAAAAACGAAAATCAATGTTACATAAGAAAAATAGATAACGCAAGATTCACAAAACCTCATCAAATGTATTAGAGGATTGTATCCCTTCTTAAACAATCAAGACGATCTTCTACAAATGGTAAATGTTGTTTTATTGTTATACATTTCTCTGTGCAATCAGATTGGAAAGAGAAATTTTCCACAACGTTTAATGACACAACTAACTATTCACTAAAGACATCGTCATTATTTACTTAGACTGGCGAACACTTTATTACAATAAAATATTGACCGACGCTGAAAACGATCATAAAAATATCATAGAATTACTTCTCCTTCTCTCCTTGCTTGTTGCAGATGACTTGTACTCTGTTGTACACTTCCTAAGGAAGGTCTTCCTTATTGGTCTACACAACAATACACACGTCCATACCTTGTCATCCAATACAAATGGCGAGGATGCACATAGATTCGATGTCGAAGTTCACTGGATAGTGGGTGGGAAATACTTATAAACTTTAAGAGACTATAACTTATAACCTTAAACTTGAATTTTATCATATTTATAGTCGTTTTAAAGCTCTTAAAGAGTAGAATATATCTATGATATTGAAGTTATGTTTAGAAGGGTGTTTAAGGAGAGGAAATATCGACACCCCACTTCCCTAAGATGCATAGGAAGTCGAGTGTGTTACAATTGGGAATATTAGGGAATATCTATGTTGATGCATTGAGATATTTATGTGTACTCTACTAGGGGATATAAATTATTTTCTTCAAGTCATTTAAGTATGATCTTTCTTCAAAAATAGATTTTTAGATATCAAAATAATAATAATAGTAATTTTTTGTCATTGAAGGTTCAAGATAACAAATCAATTATCCTATGTAATTACTACTTTCTAAGTATTCTATGAAGGGATTGAAATTTCTTTCCTTAAACCAATCCATCAAGTTTCTAAAAAAAAAATGATTATAAAAATAAATCTTTATCATGAAAGGTTCTAGATAATAGATCACTTTCATAAGTAATGATATCTTTGTATCTATTCAATGAAGAATGGCCATATATTTCCTTTGATCCATTGCACTTAGAGAAGTATGATACACTACAACCGAAGTGGAAAAAAAGTGTCATGGAAGAGGATTTGAGCTATAGATCATGGTAGATATTTTATTTTGGATTTATTGAACTTTGGGAATGTTCGTTAACTATCCCGTGGTTTGGGAAGAGTCATCAGATCCTGCAAAGAATGGGGTTCTTGGGAGAATTCATTCGAAAAGTTTGGTAGCGACTTATGTTTTGAGTAGGTTAACCCAACTTACTATCCACCACACAAATATTATTTGGAAAGGTATGGGGACCGTCAATTAAAAAAGTTTCAATCGTCTGATGTTGCTGAGATCCATAATTTAGTTTTGAGTTCAGTTTTGAGGTTCTATTGGGTTTTCCCTAGTTACGAACCTGTTGTGTGCCATGTCCAATGGAATGTCACTTGCCACATCAACACACACATGCCTACCTTGTCATTTGGTACATATGACGAGGATCCACATGGATTGGACATGGAGGTTAAGTGGATAGTGGGAAGGAAATACCTAGAAACTTTAAGAGACTATAACGTATAACCCTAAACTTAGATTTTAACATATTTATAGTCATTGAAAATCTCTTAAAGACTAGAATAGATCTATGATCTCGACGTTATGTTTAGAAGGGTGTTGAAGGAGAGGAAATATCGACACCCCAATTCCCTAGAATGCAAAGAGGGTTGAGTATGTTACACTTGGGTAGATTAGCGGATATTTATGTTGATGCAATGATGGATTTCTATGTACTCTACTAGGGCATGGAATGTTTTCCTTCAAGTGATTTAAGTATCATTTTTCTTAAAAAATAAATTTTTAGATATTAAAATAATAATAATAGTAACTTTTTATCAGTAAAGGTTCAAGATAACAAATAACTTATCCTATATAATTAGTTCTTTCTAAATATTTTACGAAGGGATGGAAATTTATTTCCTTAAAGTCATCCATCAACTTTCTAAAAACAAAAAAGATCATAAAATTAATCTTTATCATGTAAAGATAACCAACTTTTAAGTAATGATATATTTATATCTACTCAATGAAGGATGGCAATTTCTTTCCTTTGATTCATTGCACATAGAGAAGCATTATTCACTACAACCCAAGTGGAAAAAAAGTGCCATGTCCAAAGGAAACCTTTTGAACTAAAATGGAAAAAAGTTTGAGGTTGGATGTCTAATAACTAAGTATTTGTTAATTTCCATCCTCCAATCTTAAAATTAAAATATCCATCTTAATCGAGATCTTTTAACCAACTAGAAGTTTACATTGTACACATGTTTTGTTTTCTATGATCCCTCTTAGTGCTTAATAGATCTCGGGTTGAGGATGAAAAACAAAATCCATGTGTCCTTCATGGTCCAAGACAATAAATAAACTATCTTGTTAAATACTTATAAATCCACCATGAATTAAGTCAAATGTTAGGGGATATGTTGGAAATGCATCCAAACAAGACACCCATTAATCTTGAACTACTTCCATATGGTTCTTCCTTTGGACAAATTACCTAATGAATGTAATATTCTAAATGGATTGACCTAACAATTTATTGAACAAGGGTGGGGCATACCAAATATGGATCCTGCTTTTTTATGATACTAAGTGTGTTGTCTTCAGCATTTGATGGCACCACTTCTATAACCCAAGAAATGCCATTGACAAGGGAAGCAAAGAAACCACCCATAATATAAACATTCCTGTTCATGTTGTTTCACTTTGTATGCATTTTAACTAACTAAAATAGGATTATACATAAAAAGTAAAAGAGACCTCTTGGTTTCACATAGGAATAGCTTTCAATGAGACATCAAGGTTTTAACCAATTTGAGAATTTATATAGTACTATAATTATTCCCATGGAATCAAGCACCTTAAATAATGATCCATATCAAATATTTTTGTTGGGTATGGAAGCCCACAAAATTTTGTGATCCCAATCATAAGTGCAACAATGCACTCTAAATCAAACTAAACATGTGCCTCATATGAATCTCTAACAAATAAGACCATTATGTTGGGAAATTGTGTCTCATCCATGAATTGTGTCTCTTTAGTAACCTTATAAACCAATTAAACAAAAAAACATTCATAACATTCTAAACCAATTAAACAAAAAATCATTCAAATTTCAAAATCATGAAAAATATTTAATTTTTTAACTCTTAAATTATATATATATATATATTTTTTAAAAAGACGTAAAAAAAAATTCTAATTAGATAAAATGAATTAACGTTTTAAAAAATAAAACGAAAAATATACTCCTTTCACTCCCTTTCTTTGGGACCAACAAAACTTTGTCTCTATATACTATAAACATATAGTATTCTTATCCACGGTTCATATTAAGAGACAACCCATGCTTTGCTTGTACGAAAGATTGTGCCGACGTTGTAAGAAAACTTCATTTTTTTATAGAAACAAAAAGTAATAATTCAATATAAATAAAAGTTAATGAGATTCAATCGAAAGAATAAAAACATTGATCCATATAATATTTCTATTTACAGAGGGTCGGGCTCTATTCACAGTTGTAACATTCAATGTGTTGACAAATGAATGTGCTAGACTAGAGTAGTATCCCAATTGTCCTCCCTTCGTGCTCAGTTGGGAATATTACAGTGCGACACTGACATCATTTTCCTCCAGGAGGTCCAAGTGAACCACTATTATGATTTTTTCTATCGGGAGTTGGCCGAGCTAGGGTATGAAGGGTTTCTTAAGGGAAAGGAGAGAACATGGATGACTTGGCCAAATGATGGCTGTGCAACGTTTTATAAAAATAATCAGTTTGACTTGGTAAAAGAGTGGTGGATACATCTTTCCCGATACAAGGGAAGGTTGGATACATCTTTATCTAACTCATAAAATATTTTTAAACATTTTATAAAGTAATTTAGTTGTTCATCTTCTCATCTATCCTAATTAGTCCATACTTTCTATTTAAATAACATGGAGGGTCATGTGTTACATGCAAGGAAGCCGCGACTGGAGTGTGTTTCTGTGATAAATTATGAATGTCATGATGGTCATGATGTTGTTCTCGGTGTTGATGTGTTGATCCCGACGTAGTCAAAATGAGAGGCATCTTTGTAGGTGCCCGATACTAAAATCCAACACAAACCTTGAAAGGTAAGAAGTATGTGGAAGAGTGAGTGGCCCTGTTGTAAGGGTGCCACCTCTGCAAATATGACATCAGGAGGTAGAATACTTTGGCATAGTGGTGGTAAGTCACTAGGTTACCTCCCTATTTACACATCGCTCCAAGAGAAAACTGAGAGGAAATATGGGGTAAGGGGTAGTGATATTTAATTGTTTCTTGGGTGTGGGAATGGTAAGCGGTAACTAGAGGATGTTTGATAGTGTCTTGGGTAACAGGGAGAGATGACGGAGCATTGGGTAATGATGTGATAGGAATCAGATCGTTGGATGGAGCAAGGGATCGAGAGGGTGGGAGCCTTGATGGAGACTGCGAGACATTGGCAAATTCCTGGAGTAGAGGGAGTATTGTGGGAGGTGTCGAATTAGTGAGGTTCTCGAGCTGAACATGGTGGGTCAAACAAAGAGAGACATTGTTGATATTGATAACATGGTGAGTAGCTATGGTATCGGTTTGTGGCAGTGGTGAAGTGATAGAAGATGAAGTAACTACATAGGTGCGCCTAACCTGTTTAAGGTGGTAAGGATGAGTCTTGGCATGATACACCGCTTGTTAGTTTTGTTTGTAAGGAAGACCCAGAAGGATATCAACACAATCTAATGGTGACATGTCGTATATCACAGTGTCACAAAAAGGACCGATGGTGAAAGTGACGACGCAAGTGCGAGCAATAGTAATGCGAGGATCGCCCTTCTGTACCCATACAAGCTAATATGTATCGGGGTGTGGGGTGGTGGGGAGTTGCATATGTTGGACTAATTCTTGTGATATCAGAATCATTTTACTATCATTTTCTAGAATGAGAGTGGTGATTTCATATTTAATTTGGCAGTTGTGAGTGAATATGGGAACATTATGGTGACCTGATTCTTGTAGAATCATGAGAATGAGGGGTGGGTCAACTTCGATGGGGTTGGTGAGAGAAATGAATTCTAGTTTCTTGGTAAACTCAGTGGGTGTAGCCTCTGTAAACAAGTTCTGATGGGGGTGGCTATTTTTAATGGCTCGACAGTCTGGAGAGTTATGGGAGTTGGTCTTGTGAAAATTACACCAAACTGCATTTTTGGTCACCGACAAGGAAGAAGGATAAGGTTGAGAATGAGAAGGAGGTGGATTTTCAGCCTGGGTTCGATTTGGCGAATATCAAATGTAAGGAGACACCTTTATTTCTATGGTGAAGGCCCATAAGAAAGACTTGTCTAGATAAGCGCTGACAAAAATATGTACCTCCCATCGGAGAGGTAACAATAAACCAGAATTGAAATTAATTATTAATACCTCGTCTGGTTTGCTAAAATGTAGCTGGATGCATATATTGTAGAAGACATTGATGTATCCTTGAACTGACTGATTTGAAAGTTGATGGAGTTATAACCACTTGGAGAGCAAATTATGAAGATATTCTGGAGGGTAGAAGTGTTCTGTCAATGCCTGATAGAATGTATCCCACGACGCAAAGCGGTCATTTGTCAGGGAAGACGGTGTACTAAGCTTGATGATCAATTCAGACCTTTCCAATTATGTGTCCCACCAGGTTTGTGCGATTCCTTCTAGTTGAAGGATGTATATCTACAACTTGGTGGCCTCTTCCATCTTACGCTAGGTCTTGATGTAAGTGGAGAGGCTACAAATCCAAGAATCGACCATCTCTCCATTCGTTTGGTTGGGAATATTGGGTAACTGAGAATGGGTGTCCAACTGGATGGTCACAGGAGGTCATTGTTGTTGAAGTTGAATTAGTTCTTGGAGAGCCAACACCAAGTATGAAATTGGAGTTGATGTGGCTGCATTGGATTCCTCACTAGAGGCCTCTTGTCAAGGTGACGTGGTTGGAAAGAATTAAATATACCCTAAGGAGGGTGTGAGAGTAACCATGAGAAGGGTGAAATGAATGGTCTGTGAAAAAGCATGAGATTAAGTATGAATATCCCCTAAAAAAATTTGAATCTGGTGGATGAATTTCTTGGTCCCAAGGACAAAAATTTCTCTGATACCAATTGATGTAATATTGTGAGGGCGTATTATAACATGGAGCCTCATTTTTCTCTGAATGTATTCTCTAATAGATATGAGTGAGGGACCCTCTCAGTAGACGAAGCGAATTGGAAGATTGGCACAATCAAGGAAGAAGGAAAATGTTACTTTCTGGAGATAGATGCCTTGTATATTCCTTACGTTGTCCACCAATGAACTGAAGGGGCGAATTTCTCACACACTTAGCGTAATAAGAGATGCGCAACAATTCCTTTGGTGCACATTTTCTCTCTCAACCCTCACCTAACAGTAAAAATGAAAACACAATATTTTTCTCTTAATCGTCTTAGCAAAAACGAAAATCAATGTTACACAAGAAAAAAAGATAATGAAAGATTCACAAAACTTCATCAACTGTATTAGAGGATTGTCTCCCTTAAACAATCAAGGCGATCTTCTACAAATGATAAATTTTGCTTTATTGTTCTGCATTTCTCTGCGCAATCAGATTGGAAAGAGAAATTTCCCGCAGTGTTTAATGACACAACTAACTGTTCACTAACATAGACATCACCATTATTTACTTAGTCTGGAAAATGATTTATTACAATAAAATACTGATCGACATTGAAAACGATAAAAAAACTATCATAGCATTACTTCTCCTTCTCTCCTTTCTTGCTGGAGATGACTTTTACTATCCTGTACGCTTCATAAGGAAGGTTGACATCCTTCCTTATTCGTCCACACATCAACACACACGTCCATACCTTTTCATCCGATACAAATTGTGAGGATCCACATGAATTCCACATGGAAGTTAAGTGGATAGAGGGTGGGAATGACCTATAAACTTTAAGAGACTATAACTTATAACCTTAAACTCAAATTTTAGCATATTTATAGTCGTTGTAAATCTCTTAAAGAGTAGAATAGATCTATGATCTCAAAGTTATGTTTAGAACGATGTTTAAGGAGAGGAAATATCGACACCCCACTGCCCTATCATGCATAGGGAGTCAAGTGTGTTATAGTTCGGAATATTGGGAATATCTGTGTTGATGCATTGATGGATTTTTGTGTAATTTACTAGTGGATATAAATTATTTCCTTCAAGTCATTTAAGTACGATCTTTCTTCAAAAATAGCTTTTTAGATATTAAAATAATAATAATAGTATTTTTTTATCATTGAAGGTTCAAGATAACAAATAACTTATCCTGTGTAATTTATGCTTTCTATGTATTCTATGAAGGGATTTCCTTTGATTCATTGCACTTAGAGAAGCATGATGCACTACAACTGAAGTGGAAAAAAGTGTCACGATAGAGGATTTGAGCTATAGATCACGGTAGATCTTTTCTGTTGGATTTATTGAACTTTTGGAATGTCAGTTAACTGTCGTGTGGTTTGGGAAGAGTCATCAGATACCGCAAAGAATAGGGTTCTTGAGAGAAGTTAGTCGAAACGTTTGGTAGCGACTTATTTTTTGAGTAGGTTAACCCAACTTACTATCCACCACACAAATATGATTTGGAAAGGTATGGGGACCGTCAATTTCAATAAGTTTCGACTGTATGATGTTGTTGAGATCCATAATTTATTTTTGAGTTCATTTTTTAGGTTCTATTGGGTTTTCCCTAGTTACAAACCTGTTGTGTGCCATTTCCAATGGAATGTCACTTGCCACATCAACACCCACATGCCTACCTTGTAATATGGTACATATGACGAGGATCCGCATGGATTGGACATGGAGGTTAAGTGGATAGTGGGAAGGAAATACCTAGAAACTTTAAGAGACTATAACATATAACCCTAAACCTATATTTTAACATATTTATAGTCATTGAAAAGATCTTAAAGACTAGAATAGATATATGATCTCGAGGTTATGTTTGGAAGGGTGTTTAAGGAGAGGAAATATCGACACCCCACTTCCCTAGGATGCAAAGGTGGTCGAGTGTGTTACATTTGGGTATATTAGCGGATATCTATGTTGATGCAACGATGGATTTCTATGTACTCTACTAGAGCATGGAAATTTTTTCCTTCAAGTGATTTAAGTATCATTTTTCTTAAAAAATAATTTTTTAGATATTAAAATAATAATAATAGTATTGTTTTATTATTAAAGGTTTAAGATAACAAATAACTTATCCTGTATAATTATTTCTTTCTATGTATTTTACGAAGGGATGTAAATTTGTTTCCTTAAAGTCATCCATCAACTTTCTAAAAACAAAAAATATTCTAAAATTAATCTTTATCATGCAAAGATAATAGACTCTTAAGTAATGATATATTTATATCTACTAAATGAAGGATCAAAATTTCTTTTCTTCGATTCATTGCACTTAGAGAAGCATTATTCAGTATAACCCAAGTGGAAAGAAAGTGCCATGTCCAGAGGAAACATTATGAACTAAAATGGAAAAAAGTTTGAGGTTAGATGTCTAATAGCTAACTATTTTTTAATTGCCATCCTCCAATCTTAAAATCCACATATCCATTTTAATCAAGATCTTTTAACCAACTAGTAGTTTACATTGTACACAGGTTTTGTTTTCTATGATATCTCTTAGTTATTAATAGATCTGGGGTTGAGAGAAAAAAAAACAAAATCCATGTGTCCTTCATGGTCCAAGACAATAAATCACCTATCTTGGTAAATGCTTATAACTCCACCATGAATTGAGCCATATGTTAGGGGATATGTTGGAAATGCATCCAAACAAGACACCCATTAATCTTGAACTAACTCCATATGGTTCTTCCTTTGGAAAAATTACCTAATGAATGTAATATTCTAAATGGATTGACCTAACAATTTATTGAATAAGGGAGGGGCATACCAATTATGGATCCCACTTTTTTATGATACTAAGTGTGTTGTCTTCAGCATTTGATGGCACCACTTCCATAACCAAAACAATGTCATTGAAAAAGGAAGCAAAGAAACCACCCATATTATAAACATTCATGTCCATGTTGTTTCACTTTGCATGCATTTTAACTAACTAAAATAATATTATACATAAAAAGTAAACGAGACCTCTTGGTTTCACATAAGAATAGCTTTCAAAGAGACCTCAAGGTTCTAACCAATTTGAGTATTTATACAGTACTATATTTATTCCCATGGAATCAAGCACCTTAAACAATGAGCCATAGAAAATATTGTTGTTGGGTATGGAAGCCCACAAAATGTTAGGATCCCAATCATAGGTGCAACACTGCACTCTAAATCAAACTAAACATGTGCCTCATATGAATCTCTGAAAAAGAAGACCACTATGCTGAGAAACCGCATCTCATCCATGAATTGTGTCTCATTAGTAACCTTCTAAACCAATTAAACAAAAAAACATTTGTGACATTCTAAACCAATTAAAAAAAAAATCATTAAAATTTCAAAATCATGAAAAATATTTAATTTTTTAACTCTTAAATTTAATATATATTACATTTTTTAAAAAAGACATTAAAAAATCTAATTATATAAAATGAAAATTAATCTTTAAAAAAATAAAACTAAAAATATACTCCTTTCACTCCCTTTTCTTGAGACCAACAAAAATTTGTCTATATATACTATAAACATATAGTATTCTTAGCCATAGGTCATATTGAAAGACATCCCATGCTTTGCTTGTAAGAAAGTGTTGGATAAGTAATCATTTCACCACCTAAATAACGACGGATCGATGGTCGTCTTGACCCTTCAAGACTCAAGGATTAAGCATCGATTTACTGTTAGCGCAATCAGTGGCCGCCTTAACTTTTGCAGGCCATGAGATACCATTAGTTTTTAATTAAATATTTTTATAAGATCGAAGGGGCATTTTTGTTTGTATAAATACTTGAAACGGATTGTAAGAGTTAGAGATTGAAAGCATATTGAAGATAATTTTCCATTTTGTATTCAGAGGTGTTCTCTCCTTTTTTACCCTGTTTTTATTAATTTTGTAAACTTGTCTGATTTCTTGATCAGATTGGCTATATTGATTTCAATTTGACTAAACACAATAATTATTTTGTTTTACTGATTGTGAACCCGGTCCCACATTTATTCCAAGTTTATTTGTTGGTGTGGGTGATCTTAATATAAAATCACATTGAACCCAAGTCGATATGTGATTTCAACATTTAGAGTTTACTTGTTTAAAAGTGCGTGGAGTTCTTTAGTCTCAGAAACCCCGAACTCGAAGTGGTGGGCCCAAAGCTTATTCACATTTCGCAATTCAGGAATTATAGTTTTGTTTTGTTTCTGCGTTGGGTATTTGTAAATGTCGAACCCCAAATTCCAATAAGACTTATTTCGCATTCGGGACTTGCTTGTTAAATGTGTGTGGAGTTCTTTTGTTTTACCAAACGTCGAAACCCGAAGTGTTGGGCCCACAGCTTGTTCGCATTTCGCGATTCGACAATCAACATTGTTTTTTGTTTTTGTGTTCGACATTTGTAATCGCTATAACCTGATCTCAATTGACCTCCACTTTTCACATTTGGTATCAGAGCCTGCTCTCTATCCTACTATTTTCTCAGTTCTGTGCAGATAATTCTTGTTGGTGCCCAATTTTACCTTCTTGTTTTCTTGCATGAAGGTTTATTTAATTTCTTTCAAATTTTATATAAATGGTTGCATCTGGTAGTAGTTCTTCTCAGGTTAAGGTTCCCGTTCTGAGCAAGAAGTCATATAACTCTTGGTATATTCGAATGAGAATGATTTTACGTAGGATTTATGGACTTATGTTATTGATGGTTATGTTGAACCATCTGATGTAGCAACAGAACTGGCTCTCTCTAATGCTCACCGTGTTTTGCTGAACGAAAACAGGAAAAAGGATAACAAGTCTCTTGGATTAATCCAACAAGGATTAAATGAATCCATTTTTACGAATATTTCTAGTGCTGCATATTCAAAGATGGCTTGGGACATTCTTGAAACCTGTTATCAGGGCATGTCCAAGGTGAAGATAGTCAAGTTGCAGAATTTAAGAAGGGACTTCGAAAATCTGAAGATGAAGGATATTGAAAGTGTTGATACTTTCATGACTCAAGTGATGAGTGTTGTGAACCAACTGAGGAAGTATGGTGATGATGTTGAGAATAAGAGAGTTATTGAGAAAGTGCTGAGAAGTTTACCCAAGAAGTTTGAAATTATAGTTGTACCCATAGAGGAATTTAAAGATTTAAGTCAAATGCAAATTGAAGAATTAACTGGTTCTCTTGTTGCTCATGAATCTAGGATATCTAGATATGAAGAAGGATCAAAGGAGAATGTTTTCAGATCCAAACTACATGTTACCAAAGGCAGAGGCTGAGGAAAGTCTTATAATCGTGGAAGAGGAGGTCAATTTTTTGGTTGAAGAGACAACAAAACTGAATCAGTGTCTGAGGAGAAGTTCCAGTAGAATCCTCCTAATTTAAGAGGGAGTAGCAGCAAACCTTGGCAGCAAGAAAATTAGAGGTATGATAAATCTAAAGTAAAATGCTATTACTGTAATAAGTTTGGGAATTTTTCTAACAAATGTTGGAAGAAGCAGGCAGATGATGGAAGGCAGTCTGCACATATCACAAACGAGTTTGAGGATGATCAAAATCTTGTGTTCTTGACTTGTAACGTCACCCAGGAAAGTGCTAATGATATTTGGTTTTTGGATAGTGGTTGCAGTAACCACATGACTGGTAATGAGGATCTATTTTATTCTATTGATACTAGTATTAAGTCTGAAGTAAAACTGGGAAATGATTGCACGGTTACAGTTAATGGTAAAGGTGTAGTTCTAGATTACACTAAGAATAATCAGAGAAGAAATATTGACGATGTTTATTTTGTGCCTGGTTTAAAATGACATCTTATTAGTGTTGGACAACTGATGGAGAAAAAGTATAGAGTGTTCTTCAAGAACAAGGTATGTAGAATCTATGATAAATTACCCAACAAACAGTTGATTTCAAGAGTAGACATGACCAAGAATAGAATGTTTCCACTTGTTATGAGAAATGATTTGAGTGGTTCTTTGAATGATTATAAAGATGGAAGTTTAGATGAATCTTGGTTATGGCATTTGAGATATGGTCATTTACATTTTGGTGGCTTAGATCTGTTACAGAAGAAGAACATGGTAAAGGGGTTTCCCTGTATTCAACAACCTACAAGCTCTTGTGAGATTTGTATACTTGGGAATCATCACAGAGAGAAATTTCTTTCAGGTGTTTCCTATAGAGCAAAATCTCCATTGGAAATTGTCCACATGGATTTGTGTGGACCTATGCAAACACTTTATTTGAGTGGTAGTGTTTATTTTATGAATTTTATTGATGATTTTAGTAGGAAGACTTGGTTGTATTTATTGAAATAGAAATTTGAAGCCTTTGAAGTTTTCAAGAGGTTTAAGTCTATGGTTGAGAATGAGAGTGGTCAAACCATTAAGATCCTTAGGTATGAAAGAGGAGGTGAGTATAAATTGAATGAATTTATTGAATTTTGTGTTTTTCATGGAATTAAAAGGCAATTTACTGCTCGATATACTCCATAGCAGAATTGAGTGGCTGAAAGAAAGAATCAAACCATCATGAATATGACTTGAAGCATGTTGAAAGAGAAGCATCTTTCAAATGAATATTGGGGATATGTGGTTATTTTCTCTGTCTATATATTGAATAGAATTCCAACCAAGACTGTGAGGAATCACGTACCTCAGGAAGCATGGGACGGTAAGCCTTGCAATGTTTCTTATTTCAAAAATTTTAGATGTGTAGCATATGCACATGTATCTGAAGAAATGAGGAGGAAGTTGGATGACAGAAGTGAGAGATGTATCTTTGTTGGATATAGTGAAGAGTCTAGGGCATATAGACTCTACAATCCCATCACCAAGTAGTATGTAATCAACATAGATGTTCAATTTAAAGAAGAGGAAGCCTCGGATGGAAGTATTGATAAATCTGTTTCAGAGGGAGCTGTGTTACCCCGTGAAGATGATGATGGAGCTAAGTAGGATGAAGGAGGTGGACAATTGGTTTCACATGCACATATGCTTGTAGTGAGAAGTCCTACAAGGGAAGCACCAGATTTCATCCCATCTCAATTTAGAACACCAAGAACTCATGAGCATGGTGATCCATCTGGACATGGTGGACATCAAATAGATTCATAGGTAAGTAGTGAATCAAATCCTACTTTAGCTTCATTGAAAAAAAAAATTAAAGGTCAGAGGACTAGAAGCTTAATAGAATTATATGATCGGAATGAAGACGTAGATCAGATTTCAAATTTTTCATTAATGACATGAGATCCTATAAGTTTGAATGAAGCTGCTAAAGAGGATGTCTGGATAAAAGCAATGGATGAGGAGATTGATTCCATTGAAAGAAATAACACTTGGGATCTTGTCGATTTACCTGAAGGTAATAAGAGAATTGGTGTTAAGTGAGTTTATAAGACTAAGCTGAATGCACAAGTTGAAGTTGAAAAGTACAAGGAAAGACTTGTAGCTCAGGGGTTTAGTCAGCAACCTGGTATTGATTACAATGAAACCTTTGCTCCTGTAGCAAGAATTGACACAGTGAGGATGGTCTTAGCTATTGCAGCTCAGAATAAATGGATCATGCATCAGATGGACGTTAATTATGCATTATTCAATGGATGTTTGGAAGAAGAGGTTTATGTAAGACAACCTATGGGTTATGAGATTGATAAGCGCAGAGACAAAGTTTACATGTTAAAGAAAGCTTTATATGGATTGAAGTAGGCATCCAGAGTTTGGTATAGCAGGATTGATGAGTACCTGATTAGTGTTGGATTCAGTAGAAGTCCAAGTGAACCAACTCTGTATATAAACATAAACCAGGAAGGTAAAATTTTGATTGTATATCTGTATGTTGATGACTTGATTTTTACTGGAGATCTATCCGTAGATGATTTTAAAAATGCCATGAAAACAAAGTTTGAGATGACTGATTTAGGATTGATGAAATATTTCCTTTGAATTGACGTGGATCAATCTACTGATGGCATTTTCATTTGTCAAACTAAATATGAAAATGAAGTATTGAAAACGTTTAGAATGCTCAATTATAAACCAGCTGCAACACCAATGGAAATTGGTACCAAACTTAGCAAATATGATGAGGAATCATATGTTGATCCAACTCTGTATAAGAAATTGGTTGGAAGCCTTATGGATTTAACAACAATGAGACCTGATGTTATGTTTGTTGTAAGTTTAATTTCCAGATTCATGGAGACTCCAAAGACTACTCATTGGCAGGCATGAAAGAGGATTATGACATACATTGCTGGAACAATTGATTTTGGTATCGGATACACATCAAGCTTGAACTTTGAGTTGATATGATATACCGATAGTGATTTTGCAGGTTCCATTGATGATAGGAAGAGAACATTTGGTTATGTGTTCAATCTTGGATCTGGATCAGTGGCATGGGCATCAAAGAAACAACCCATAGTGACTTTATCTTCTACTGAGGAAGAGTATGTTACAACAATAGGAGCTGCATGTCAAGTTGTATGGATGAGAAGAATCTTAAATGAATTATTGTATGAGAAGAATGGTGCAACTTAGATTGTCTATCATAATAAATCTGCCATTGGTCAAAGAATCACGGTTTTCACAACCAGTGTAAGCACATTGATACAAGGTATCATTTTGTTTGAGAGATGGTAAATGGCAAAGAAATTTTTGTTCAGTTCTACAGGTCTGAAGAACAATTTGCAGACATATTTACAAAGCCTTTGGGAAATGAATTGTTTAAAATTAATAGAGATAATATTGGGGTCTGTAAGTTGTAATGCTTTGTTAACAACAATCTTCTATTGCATATTTTTTTTTGTTTTGTTTTTTGAAATGATTAAGAGGGAGTATGTTGGATAAGTAATCATTTCACCGCTTGAATAATGATGGATCGGTGGTCGTCTTGAACCTTCAAGACTCAAGGATTAAGCATCGATTTACTGATAGCTCAAGCAGTGGTCGCCTTAACCTTTGCAGAACACAGGATACAATTACTCCTTAATTAAATATTTTTATAAGATCAAAGGGGCATTTTTGTTTGTATAAATACTTGTAATGGATTGTAAGAGTTAGAGCTTGAAAGCATATTGAAGATAATTTTCCATTTTGTATTCGGAGGTGTTCTCTTCGTTTTTACCCTATTTTTATTAAGTTTGTAAACTTGTCTTATTTCTTGATCGAATTGGCTATATTGATTTCAATTTGACTAAACGTAGTAATTATTTGGTTTTACCGATTGTGAACCCGGTCCCACATTTATTCTGAGTTTATTTGTTGGTGCGGGTGATTTTAATATAAAATCACATTGAACCCAAGTCTATATGTGATTTTGGCATTTGGAGTTTACTTGTTTAAAAGTGCATGGAGTTCTTTAGTCTCAAAAATCCCGAACCCGAAGTGGTTGGCCCAAAGCTTATTCACATTTCACAATTCGGGAATTATAGTTTTGTTTTGTTTCTGCGTTAGGTATTTGTAAATGCCGAACCCCGAATTCCAATAAGCCTTATTTCTCATTCAGGACTTGATTGTTAAATTTGCGCAGAGTTCTTTTGTTTTACCAAACGTCGAAACCCGAAGTGTTGGGCCAACAACTTGTTCACATTTCACAATTCGGAAATCATCGTTGTGTTTTATTTTTGTGTTCAGTGTTTGTAATCGCCAAAACCCGATCCTGATTGACCTCCGTTTTTCACAGAAAGATCACGTCGATGTTGTAAGAAAACTTCATTTTTGTTTATAGAAACAAACAGTAATGTAATTCAATATAAATAAAAGTTAATGACATTCAATGGAAGGAATAAAAACATCGATCCGTATAATATTTCTGTTTACAAAGCCCATATATCCATACACGAGCTTAACAAAATCTTGTATTGTATTATTGAAGAGGAGTATTATAGTATTGAAGAGAAATTATAGTTACTAGAAAAAATGGCAACTGTGGTGGAATTTATAGGGGTTTCCGTAAAACCTATTGTTGGCAAAGAGTTGAGTGAAAAGGATTTGGTACCTGATCGCTTCCTCGATGATGAATTGAGGAGGAGAATTAGTGGGCAGAGATGGTATCACCTCGATTTTAGACATGGTATCAACAATCGTTTGTAGTCAGAGTCCAAAATTTATACACCCACCACCCACTGTTAGGATATTTAGACACTTAGGAGTTAGTTAAGATCTACTTGGTCTAATATGTCGTTAGGTAAAAGTGTGTTTCTTTAGTATGCATTAGTATGAATTTGTAGTTAGGAAATCCGACGGTCACGATATGTTCCCGACATAGAGTGATCCGACGGTTCATACTCTCCTCGATCTTAACGGCCATTGATCCGTGGCTTAACACCCGATTGGTCCATGATCTCTATTTAAAGAGCATGGGGGGTCATTTGCCGATGATCGATTGTGAGAAACCCTATTGTAAAATCTCTCTGTAATCTTTTTCTTTGCATTAATAAACTGCTCCAAGTGGCCGCGTTGGCTGGGGCCGTGGATGTTTCCCCGTAGGGGTTTTACCACGTGAAAACATCGGTGTGTTGATCTTTGATCTGGTTATG
>JASDQU010100011.1:867370-912740 GCA_032191745.1 Picea mariana
TTTCTTTGCATTAATAAACTGCTCCAAGTGGCCGCGTTGGCTGGGGCCGTGGATGTTTCCCCGTAGGGGTTTTACCACGTGAAAACATCGGTGTGTTGATCTTTGATCTGGTTATGTGAGTGGTTACTGAAGGTGTTCGTCCTCTGTTGGAATACCTGTGTTGTCGAACACCCACGATTTAGGCAAGGTATTATTTCTTGAATGGGCAGGGAAGGTGATTTTCCATACTGAACCTATTATTCGATTCCCGCTTCCCCCGAATCCTTGACAAATGATTCAAGTTAACAACAAAAACAATTCTCCAAGCTTCACGGGTCGATCATTCACAGTTGTAACATTCAATGGGCTAACAAATGAATGTGATAGACAAGAGAAGTGTCCCAATTGTCCTTCCTTCGCACTCAGTTGGGAATACCGCCGAAAAAAGTTGTTGAAAGAATTATTATAGTGCGACGCTGACATCATTTGCCTCCAGGAGGTCCAAGTGAACCAATATTATGATTTTTTCTATCAGGAATTGGCCGAGCTAGGTTATGAAGGGTTGTTTAAGGGAAAGGAGAGAACAAGGATGGCTAGGAAAAATGATGGGTGTGCAACATTTTATAAAACTAATCAGTTTGACTCTGTAAAAGAGTGGTGGATACATCTTTCCCGATATCATTTTGACAACATTTCCCTTAATGCCATYCTTTCATTAAAAAACACTAGTCAACGTCTGTGCATAGCCAATACCCACTGTTGGAGTCACCTTTGTTTTCTAAACCCATCACATATTTCATTTTTTAAATGCTCGAAATCTAAATATGGTTTTCATATTTTCCCKATGAGGTATCGAGATCTCCGARGCTTTATCACACGAGCAACGATGATTGTTATACTCTCGAAACGAGTCCTACCTTTCGTTAAAAATTTTCCTCTTTTGTTCTACCTACGGATCTCGTAGGTTGGATATTGTAAGTTATATAAGTCACACGCCCCAAGCTACGAAACAGAGAAATCATTTAATATTTTACTCAGGTCAGTAACAAAGGTAAATTTTTCCCCAACCCATGTTTAGACGTCATCGGGGTTTCGTGCCTCGGCATTCGCCAAACCCAAAAATTTATTGTCATATCCCCAATGGCCAAGAACAAGAGGTCCTTATTTGAGTAACCCATGTCAAGGTTAAGGATAAAAGATAAACCGTGGTAAAATATCCTCTCGGCATATCAGCACTCAGCGTCGTCCTTTTCGAAAATTTCACCATCTAAACCCTGATTCGTGAAATCACGATGCTGTTATAACGTAATTAATTGATTGCTTAATCCAATATTATCTTCCCTTTTAATTAAGTCATGTTGCCGCGATCTCTCATTTTCGCCACTCGGCATGTAAATCTTCCAGAAACTTATCTTCGAAGCTCCGAGTCGCGATATGGAGAATATAATAATTATAAAATTAATCGAACCCCCAAAATCACAATTACCTTTTATTAATCAAAATCGATCTTCGCAGTCTCGGGTGTTAGAGATTGAAAGTGTTAAACTAAAATCCCTGATATAACGAGTACCAAAATGTTGATTAACGTTGGTAAAAATGGATTAATTAAGCTAAATTAAGACATATCCCGTGTTTCTATGCTTGCACGATTCATGAGGTAGCCGTATTCTTTCCATGCGCCAACTAACTTTTAAACCGCCAAAATTTATGACATTAATGAGGAAATAAGGTAAATCGATAAATATAAGATCGGATTTTTATGGCATAATTTATTTCCAAATGTAATTTGACGGACTTGTTCTGAAAGGTACCGAGTTTTCAAATATATATAAGGGTTGTGGTTCATTATAAAAAATTCATTTCATATTACGCAGAGCACATTATCTCTGAGCATCTGACTTCTGTATGTATACGCATTTCTATCGTAGAAGAGCCAAAACACAATCTCCAGCCATGGCTCCGCGGAAAGCATCAAAGGAGAATGTTGAGGTTTTGGGACAAGGCTCAGACAATGTCTCTGATACTTCGCCTCAAAGTATCGATTCGGTCTCGAATTGGTTGTTCATTTCGGATGTTCTACAGGAAGAGTTGGTGGACTATTCCAACGACTCCAGGGACAACGGAAAAGATGATATAACCACCAAGTACAAAATCGTCATCCAATCCGGAATGCACAGAGTAGCAGCCAAGCCATAGTTGCTTCCATATTATGATATGGTCCGATGGGCATTGGACCATGTGGACATACCGACCAGAATCATCATGAACGAGAAGAAAGTCACCATCGGGACTTTCAGGCCGAAACATCTGCAAACCATGTATAAGCTGCTTACGACGTCCGACCACACATATGGCACTGAATTCTTAAATGAGGTCAAGAAGAAGGAATGTGTATAGTATGATAAAACCATGTCCAGTTTAATAAAGGATTGGGTTTCAAACACCGCGAAGTTCAGAGATGATACCCACGGCATATATTCAATCGCTTCGTTAGAACCGCAATACAAATATGTGGCCATGATGACATGCCGGTTATATGGGAAAGAGGACACCTCACATTTTTTCCTTTCGTGGGTGCCTCTAATGTTTCGGGTCACCAAGGGTAGTTCCTTTGACTGGGCAAAGATGCTTTCTGATAGCTTGACCAGTCGGGTCATAGAGTATTGGGACCAAAAAGAGAATGGGAAGGCATCTTCATTCTTCATGTCTGCATACATTATGGATGCAATTTGTTCTATGACACCATTTCCATTAATGAGCTAGATTTGGACTCCGGCCGAAGACAAACCCATACATGTATATCATGCAAAATTATGGAAAAACAAAGCGGGGAATTTTGCGTATGAAATATTTAACTGGGTGATGGTGCCCCTACATGTCACCATTTTTGGTCACCCGCCACCCCGGATCTCGGACAACATAGTAACGAATCTGAGCAGCATAGCAGACTGGTATGTGGAAGCAGAATTTTCGTACCTCAGAGTTTTCGAGGCTTCTGTTCCCCCGCATGCACTGCCATTGTTCATTCCCAACAAGCTGGTTTGTTGCGAGGTTGCCAGGAAGACAGTAGTCAGTGGTATAAGCAAAGAGCTTAAAGGATATTCGAAGAAGGTATGGCCACCTTTTCCTGTTCATTTGAATTCTTATTTTTTATTATATTTCAGGCATGCCAAAGACGAGGTCATAGCCCTGGAAGACCTAAATTTGGTCTCCATCGAATACAAGAAGTACGATCCACAGAGGGTCGTGAGAAATCATTTGGCCAATTGCGGGCTCAAGAGATTTGAGCATGAGAATTCACCCTCGGATGACATTTTTTGAGGAGCAAGGTCCTATGCTGAGATTCTAGATCGGATACAAACCTTGGCACCTGAGGAAAGAGCCTATGTTATGAAGTTCCAGGAACATCGATGTAGCTATCTTCCCGCAGTGTTCCAAGGTGAGGGTCCTAGTACGTCGGAGGCGAAACAGAAATACGCCGAAGGCTCTAAAGATGCGACTCCCGATCAAGGAAAGCACCAGGACAAGGGGGAGAAAACGAAGAGTCTAGAGGCAGAGATAAAGACTCCAGACCCACCGAAAAAGAAGAGTCTGGAAGCAGAGATAAAGACTCCAGACCCACCGAAGAAGCAGAGTTCGATCGCTACTTCGGAAAAATTAGCGAAGCAGATCGGAGAACCTATCACATCAGTTACCCCCTTGCAGTCGATGCAGGGAAATATCGATGCAGGATGGATAATCAATGAAGAGTAGAGGCCCATAAGGGTAGAAGAACTCCCTCCGAATGAGTTTTTCTTTGATAAGAAGAGAAAGGCAGTAGTAAAAAGGGAATTCTATCAGGAAGGAGAGTCAACTACAAAGAAATATAAAGTTATAACTGATGGAAAGGACAAGAAGAATGAGGAATTCGCCACTGAAATAGCAGGGACACTAGGAGCATATGCCTCGGCAAATCAATTTCCAGTCGGGCTCTTAAAAAACCAACTTAAAAGAAAAAATTGCCTCATTAGGACCCTTGAAGCCAGACTGGCCACAATAACAGAGACTGCTAAAGACCAGGCGAGCATAGGAATAGATCAGGCCAGGTTGGCCGATAGAAATGAGATAGAGATGCTCAAAACTAAGCTCGAGCAAGAACAACTAGTGGTTCGGGATGGTCAGGTGCAAGCGAGCCAGCAAAGGGATTTGATCGAATAGCTATAGGCTAGGGTGGATAACGTCGAGAACAGAATGATAAACATCGGGATGTTCAAATCCCAGGCGATTAGGATTCGTAGCAAAGTCTCTGCGGCATAGAGAAATTTTCTCACCAAGGTAGAAGCGATCTGAGACAACTATTTTCTAGTCAACCAGGTTTCAGAGAACTTATCCACCAGAGAAAGGGAAGTCGGAGCAGCTCGAATCGCCTTCCAAGATGCTGTGATAGCCACGAACAAAAAGGTTTCAGAAAGTACTCCCAGGTTCACCATTTCAGAGCAGACCAGAGGGAACATTCTATTAAAATAATGGGAGCATAACATCGCCGAAGGCAAGCTGCAAGCCAAAAAGATAACCAACCTAAGAAGAGGCCTTCAGTTCTATAGACGAAGATCTTCTAGGCATTGACAGTGTAGGTAATGCCGAGACATTGGTGCAGATGAACGTGGCAAAAATCTCGCTTGATCTAAAGGAAAAATAGGAAAGAGATTCAGCTGATATTTCCCAGATGACTATGGTGGATATATTCCAAATAGACAAATGCATGATTAGACCCAACACGCAATTATGCGCCATCGACATCATAGATGGACAAATGGAAGACAGGATGCATTAGTTAGCCCTAGAATGTTACTTCTTTGAAGCCTACTGTCAAGCAGAACCGTCGCGGCTAATATCTCAGCTGGTTGAAAGATGTGTCGCCTGTACCGAGCCCGCATGAGGACAAACGTCTGGCACCAAGTGAAGACAGAGAAGAAGAAATGGAGCGATTTCTCTCCTCCCTGTCATAACCGAAATTTTGTGACTATTGAGATTCCATCTTATTTGTAAAATTGTATAAATATACCACATAAATAAATAAACAAGGCTGGACCTTTTTGTGTCGATTGTAAAAGAGTTTTTACAAATTTGAGAGTTAATACAAAGCAAATCTGAAGATTCTCAATTCCGTCACGACTGTGTTATGAGTTTGTCTTCTTGTATCTCATATTTCATTTCATTTCATATTCATAACTCATGTGCTTCATTATAATTTAGTACGAACACTACTATAGCGGATGAATTTTGGTTTTCTGTAATTGTTTACGGTTTTTCCTCTGTACTAGCTATCAGCGGGTGTAAGACCAGTCTACAGTTTCAGAATTCTACACATATTTTGTGCTACATCGGTTATTTCCTTACATTTTTCCTCTTCTGTTTATACATGAGATTCTCCCTTGATAGGAGCCTTACATCATAGAAAGCTAAACGTTTTTCTCCCACCTCATACAATTTATTAAGATATAACTCAGTTACAGGAAAGAGCCTTTGATTTGCATCCCTATTGTATTTCTGAAATCATAAATTCTCTTTTATATGACCAAATTGAGAGAACACTTAATTTCTCCTCGAAGTTTTTCTAATTTTACTGTTCCTCCATGATTTTCCCTGTACCAACACAGCCTAATATCGAACCTGGGTTATCAAACCAAATGCACATTGCATTAAACCTTTTCGATACTATTATTAAAACAGCTACTAACTGGGTCGAACTGGAACGTTCATGGGAAGCCATTGAACAAGATATAACTATCCAGGAACAATTGGAAGCTAGACAATGCCAACGTAGAAATCTTCCCTAGTTTCCTTTGCCGAAGGTTGACGTTTCTCTCTTCTCCACCTTTTACCCACTTTCAGATGCCTAGAAACTGTAATTCTAAGCCTTAAGTACAGACTCTGGAACAACATCTTTCTGGCACCGTTGTCGGGGATCGAAGTCATGAAATCTTTTTCTCTGGGAAAACGACATTTGTTTTTCGTTGAAAGTGTTACCCTTTGATAGTGAAAAAAGAGTACACACCTTTTAAGGCTTTCTAATCTTTCACTTGGCAACTCCACAAATAATAAACTGGCATCCAGTTGAAGGAATACCATACAAAAACCAGATGGTAAGCAGATTACGCCCGTTATCGATCCCGGAAAGATTCTAAAGGCGAGAGGCTATCTTAAGCCAACCGATGCAGTTTACAAACTTAAAACCCCACCACTGAAGACTAAGAGTTCTTCCGAACCCTCAAATTCACTCATTCCTCTATTTGATACTAAAGTTTCAATGCCAAACTGCTCCGAAGTTAGGAGTGAGATTCATCCGATGATCCCCTTAGTACACAAAGGAAAGGGCCCTCTTGAAAGTTTGTCGGTAGTTGACATACCATCTTTCCTTCAGTTAACTTTACCAACTTCACCAAATTTTGAAGAGTGTGTTACACACTCAGTTTCCACACCCGTCAGTTCTCCTGATTTTGTCTCTTGCAAATCCGAGGAACTGAGTCCTCGTGTCCCTTATCTTTCCTCATCGGATTTTCCTCTTTGCAAAGAGAACAAAGAGTCACTTTAATTTTCCAAAACCCCCTTTATAACTCTCCACAAATAATGATGGCAATCGCCGGAGGAGGAGGTGGAGGGTTTGTAGGAGGAGGTGGAGGGTTTATCGGAGGAGGAGGGGGGGAGGAGCCCCTCTAGGAGGAGCTGGAGGCCAAGAGCCTTSCCCCCCCTCCCAGAGTGTTTGCGAAAGTTGTAGCTAGATATGCTCCCTTAGTATTGCCCGTCCCTCTACACGATCTCCCCGAAAATTACATAAAAAATTTACCAAAATTCAACGGGGAAGGGGATCTGACCGCGGTCGAACATATAAATTTCTTCGATCAATTCGCCGATATCCTGGGTATCGAACATGAGGACGTATAATCGAGACTTCTTGTCCAAACCTTTGAAGGCAAGGTCCGAACTTGGTTTCGGAGCCTACCTGCAACATCTATCTTGTATTATGACACTTTGGAAGATGCTTTCCTCAGACAATGGGGCGAGAGAAAAGACCATCTATATTATTTAACCGAATTTGGGTCTTTGAGAAAAAAGAATTCATAAACAGACATGGAATTTATTCAAAGATTCAACAAACTATATAATAAGATCCCAGCCGAGGTTAAACCGTCCCAAACCGCGACCAAAGTAACTTTCACCGGAGCTTTCGAATTGGATTTTGCACTCCTTTTGCGAGAAAGAAGAGGAGCCACCCTAAACTGAATGCAGGATGATGCAGTAGAAATAGAGTCTAATATGATGTCTTTGGGTAAGCTTAAAGATAAATTAGAAGCATGAAACCGCTTTAGAGAACCAGCAGGTCCGTCAGGGTCTAATAGGTCCGCAGAGGACAGGGTAGATGATATGGCCAGAGTAATTAAAGAACTGTCAAATAAAATATCCAGAATGGAGCTCGAATAGGCCAAAGCTAACTCTTTCCCCAAAAAGGATTTCAATAGGAACCCCAAACCCCCGAACCAGCAAAGACAAATAAAAAATGAAGATAAAAAAATACAAGCTCCCTTAAAGAATGAAAATTTTATAGGAGCGAACAATTTTCAAAACTTCGGAGATTCGGATAATGATGCCACGAACTTCGGTGATGACTGCACTCAACCACATCTGACTCGAGAAGACTATGAAAAATATCTAAACACGCCACGACCGTCGAATATGGGTGAGGAAGGTGATCAAACTGATCTCTGTGAATCTCAACCAGAAACTGAGATGATAATGGCTGAGTTTCAACCAAAGTACAACTTAATATCTAAGAGTAAGCCCACCTCAACTACTCAACCCAAGAAAATCCTCCAAAGAGGTCAATATTATGAGCCTCCTTCGGAAGAGACCTTATTAACCAACAAAAAAACTAAAGTAGTAAGCACACAAGAGTCCGAAGTGGAAAAAGTTGAAACTCAGGCACAAGGAACCGAAATAGCAAATAAAATTACGTCTTCAACCAGGACCATGAGTGATAAAGAAGTCTAGACGAATAAATCAGAAAGGAAGGATTCAGAAGTCTCAGCTAAAGAAACAGACAAGGTGTCTTTGAAACCCCATTTATCAGAAACAGATTACCAAAGCGATGGGTGTCTCTGAGCTAGAAAGCCAGTCTGATGTTTTAAACCTCGAGGATGACAAACCTAACATCACCTTTGGTCCCCATTTTGAAGGGGCCAAAGACACCATTGTTTCCTTTTATATCACTCTGAATGTGTATGATCAATTGCTACATAATTTCATGTTAGACTCCGGAGCCTCCCATAACGTTATGCCTAAGATTATTATCGACAAGTTGGGTGTCCAGATCACCAGACCTTATGGAGATCTGTACTCTTTTGACTCAAGAAGGGTTAAGTGTATGGGGATGATAAAAGATCTGGTAGTTACCCTGGCGCAGGTCCCGGTTAAGAGTATCCTGATGGATGTGGTTATCGCAGATATTCCCCCTAAGTATGGCTTGCTGTTATCTAGGTCATGGGGAGCCAAGTTGGGGGGTTCTCTTCAATTGGACATGATGTTTGCCACAATTCCTGTGTTCGGTGGTCAGTTCACTCGGTTGTACAGAGAAACGAGATTAGCATATACAGTCAGTGACCCTCAAAACCCAAACAATTTCCCTATTTACATTGCAGACCAAGATCTGGGAAATTGTATCTTGTCTTTTGATGATGTTTTAGATGGTTGTCTAGAAGAAAACGATATAGAGCGAGAAGAGTCAGATTACATGACAGAATATTTGTGTAACACTGGTGTCTGGAAAATGTATTTTGACAGTGCTTCATCTTCTGAAGGGGCGGGTGCTGGGGTGCTTTTAGTGGCTCCCAAAGGTAAGTTTGTTGTTCCTTTTTCCTACCGACTACAGTGGGATATAGATTACACTAACAACGTATGCGAATATGAAGCGTTAGTCTTAGGATTAGAGGCTTCCAAGAAACTAAATATAAATAACTTAGAGGTATATGGTGATGCAAAGTTAATAGTCAAACAAATAAACTGACAGTACCTAGCCAAGCATCCCAGATTAAGAACATATAGAAATTGTGCTTGGGATCTCATGGAAAACTTTTTCTCATCCGTAAATGTCCACTTTATCCCTCACGCAGAGAATTTACATGCTGATGCATTGGCAAAAGCAACTTCAACCTTCTCTCCTCCCACGAATTTCAAGTTGAAGTATCACATTAAAATCAGATACAAACCCTCTATACCAGACAATATCCGACACTGACAGGTCTTTGAGGATGACGAACAAAATAAAAAATTTCTTGCAGCAGTGGGTGAATTCTCCGAATCTCATGCAGACCAAGAAAATCAAAATGACCCAATGTGGATCATGAAAGAAGGGGAAGATCCTCAAGCCTTCCGAGAAAAAATTGCGGATCATCGTATGCTGGTCCTTAAAAACAACCAGATTCCGAAAGGATTGATTCCTTTAGAAATACTTTTTGATCAGAACGACGTACCTGTAAAATCCACTTTGCAGCCCCAACCAGAAGAAGTGGAGGACTGTGATATAGGAACTGAAAAAGAATCCAGGGTGGTAAAAATATCCAATTTCCTCCCTCCCGAAGTGAAAGATAAGTATAAATACCTACTCAAACAGTATAAAGATGTTTTCGCCTGGTCTTATGATGAGTTAAGAACGTATGACACTTCCATAATTGATCACAAGATACCTTTGAAGCCTGGGGTCAAACCGTTTAGGCAAAATCTTAGGCAAATTAACCCCATTTTGTTACCTGTGATCAAAAAAGAAGTTAAGAAACTTTTAGACACAAAAATAATCATACCTCTGAGATACTCAGACTGGGTAGCAAACCTGGTCCGGGTCAGGAAAAAGAGTGGGGAAATCAGACTGTGTGTGGATTTCCAAAACTTAAATAAGTCGTCTCTCAAGGAAAATTATCCGCTGCCCAAAATGGACAATGTGTTAGAAAAAGTTGTTGGAGCAAACCGAATGTCTATGATATATGGGTTCTATGGTTATAATCAAATCGCCATGAATGAACAAGACAGGGAAAAAATTGCTTTCACCACACCATGGGGTACGTTTATGTATGACAAAATGCCTTTTGGTTTGATGAATGTAGGGGCCACATTCTAGCGCGCTATGGGCATCTCTTTCATAGGAGAAAGGGACAAGTTCGTAGTCATTTACCTCGATGATTTGACAGTTTTCTCTAAAACAGATGAAGAACACTTGATCCATCTTAAACAGACTTTCAAAAAATGCCACAGGTTTGGTCTATCTTTGAACCCAAAAAAATCACATTTCACTATGCAGGAAGGTAATCTTTTGGGCCATATCATATCTAGGAATGGAATTAGGATTGATCCTAAGAGGATTGAAGCAATAGATACTATAAATATTCCCAGAAATGTAAAAGAGATTCAATCTTTCTTAGGAAGAATAAAACTTTTACGAAGGTTTATCCCGAATTTCGCTGAGATCGTAAAATTGATCACAGGCATGTTGAAGAAGGAGAGCGGGGTAAATTGGACAACCGAGGCCAGAGCATCGTTCACGCATATTAATAAAGTCATAAGCGAGGCACATGTGCTAGAAAGCCTAGACTATTTGAAATATTCTTATTTTCTCATTTGCCTCTGAACATACTATCGCCACGGTGCTCCTACAAAAGAATAAAGAAGGATTCAAACAACCAATCGCATTTTTTAGAAAGAGCCTTAGAGACGCAGAACTGAAGTATGACATAATAGAAAAAAAGGCGTATGCAATGGTAAAAGCATTAAAGGCATTCAGAACTTATGTACTACATTCAAAGATAATTGCGTACGTGACTACCATTTCTGTGAAAGATATATTGGTACAGCCAGACAACGACGAAAAAAGAGGGCGATGGCTCGCCAAAATCCAAGAATTTGATCTGGAAGTCAAACCGACCAAATTGATAAAAGGGCAAGGCCTGGCCAAACTCTTAGCTGAATCGAATTTCAGAGCCCTAGATATCAATTGCTTGCAGGAAGACGACAAAGACATAGACCTAAACGAGTCGAATGAGGAAACAAGTCCAAACAAGATCGAAGAGAAGTTCTTATCATCAGGATGGTACAGAGACATAGTGTCATACCTGCTAAATCTAAAATTCCCAAATGAACTATCACCATCTAAAGACAAAACTTTAAAACTCCATGCAGTTAAATATTATATCGCCGAAAGTCATCTATATTGGAAGGATCCACTCGGTTTCCCGTTAGTCTGTTTAGTGGAATCGGAAACTCAACAGGTTATAGACGAATTTCATGAGGGAATCTGTGGGGGGAATCACGCATGGAGAGCTACAACTTACAATATCTTAAGGGCTGGGTACTACTGGTCTAAACTCTTTTTGGACATCAATGCCAAAGTGCGTGCCTACAACCCTTGTCAACTATTCACAGGTAAATAGAATCTCCTGACACTGCCTCTAGTTCCAGTCAAAGCTGAAGCCCCATTTCAGTAATGGGGTCTAGACTTCATACGTGAGATTAATCCCCATTCCAGTGTTCAACACAAGTGGATCTTAACAACTACAGATTATTTTACTAAGTGGGTGGAATCCATTCCAACCAAAAGGGCAACAGACTCGGTGGTAATCGATTTCTTGGAAGACAATATTTTGTCAAGATTCGGTTGTCCCCGAAAGATAGTTACTGACAATGCCCAGGCCTTTAAATCTATGGCTATGATCATCTTCTGTCAAAAGTATAACATCATTCTTGGCTATTCCACAACATATTACCCCCAAGGGAACAGATTGGCCGAGTCATCTAACAAGAGCCTGGTAAATATAATCAAGAAAGTATTGGATGAAAATAAAAGGTCTTGGCATGTGAACTTAAAATACGCATTGTGGGCAAAGCACATAAGCACTAAAAGGTCTATCGACATTTCACCTTTTCAAATGGTCTATGGGACATATGTTGTTCTACCTATAAACCTAGTGCTACCAGTGATGAAGTTATGGAAAGATCAAAACGAAGAACCCAATCATGTAACCAGGAGAATTAATCAGCTGATTGAGGTTCAACAACATAGAGTTGAAGTTGATGAAAAGATGCAGAAGTACCAAGATGACATGAAAGCATTGTTCGACCGCAAGGCAAAGGATAGGGAATTCCTCCCAGGTGATTTAGTGCTAAGATGGGATGCAAGAAAGGAAGAAGCAGCGAATCATGGTAAATTTGACCACCTCTGGTATGGGCCATTCAGGGTCTCGGCTCCGGAAGGAAAAAATTCTTTCCTACTAGAAAATATAGACGGAGAAATCCTCAATACCCCTGTCAACGGGCAGTATTTAAATCATTACATGACATAACCGTCACCAATTAAATAAATAAATAAATAAATTTTATTATATATATTTTGTGTACATACATCTATTTTCATTTAAACATTACTTTTTGATTTTCTGTTTTTTCGTTCATAAACTTTCGACACATTTCGGATAAGATTCGTATTTGTCTTTTACAGGATTCCAGCTGCATAAGAAACAAGCAGGAGGAGTAAACTGAAATTCGGTGTCAGAAATAAATTGGCATAAATAGGTGATACCTAAAGTAATTTCATATTGCGCAAAGAAAGTAAAATGAAAAGGTAAAGATGAGATTTCTCAAAAGACATGTTATAAAGGATTGTTAAAGAAAACCGAGGTAATTCCATTCAAACTGCAATATTAGCTGAATTGATCGATAACAGAGTTGTTTCTTGGTTTGATCATCTCTGAAAAAAATTAAGACAATTTAAACGATTGACCTAATCTAAAAACAATCAGTCAAAGTAAATTATCCCTGAAAATATCTACAAGAGTCAATTTTAAATTATTTTACCTCTGTATTTTCAGTCAGTAAATCACTGCCTGACATCCTGTCTATATTCGGGTTTACCTTTTAAAAAGTCACCATCTTTCTGTTTCATATACGAAGGGATAAAAGTTTTTTGTTTCAACCTCGTTAGCTTCAAATAAGATTGTGGAAAGAAAGCAAGTCTTCACAACTACTCGATCACCTGCTAAGCAAAGGAACGTTTAGAGTGATCCTAACTTTCCTAGGTTTTTCAACGGCATTGGAGGATTGAAGCTTGCTCGAATAGAATGCCCTTAAAAAGTTATTTTCCTTTTTCTCCCCAAGAACGAAGATGTTGTGAAGGTCAAGGGAAGGTTGGTACCGAGTAATCAAAGTAAGTAGACAGACCTATATTTCAAAATATTACACAGATATCAGCCCTGATACAAACTGATTGCCCCCATCTTTGCGCTCTAAAAAGAAAATTATAAGACAGGTAGTGAAAGGAAATTCAGAAATGATTGCCCCCACCTAGTCCGAGAGACGATGAAAGGAAATTCAGCAATGATTGCCCTCGTCTCAACATTTAAATGCATAAATATATTCTGAAGTGGTGAAAGGAAATTAAGTAAAAAGGGGCAAGATAACTTCACCAGGGTACTGAACAGGCTCGCTGGTAGTGAAGCAATGTTTGAGATATCTGTAAGGCTATTATACATGAATATCACTCTACTCTGGTAACCAATGCTTTTTAAAACCTGATCCACATCCCAAATTCAGACGGGACTTCCCAATTAAAAACATATAATCTTATTCTTTTGATGCAAGCTGATAGCCGCAAGATCTGTTGGGTCTCCTAGGACTGTTTCGATTGTCTTAAAGCAGACCTGAATTTAGTAATGGGAAAGGTAAAGTTTTGAAAGGGACTACAGCTAAGTTTAAAAAGAGTATCTGATTTTGAAAAATCTTTTCAAGGTAAAGAACAAAGTCTTTTTCCCCCTTCGTTACCCTGTTCTCAGAAACCTTTTCGCCTGATTGAATGCTATTGACTCCATTTACCCAATATTGGCACGTGGTCTACTGTTCTTCCCGCCTTACAAGAAAGAGGGATCCCTAGTTGGAGCCTATGTTGTATCCGCCTTTGTTTTATAAACCCATCACATATTTCATTTTTTAAATGCTCGAAATCTAAAGATGGTTTTCATATTTTCCCTCTGAGGTATCAAGATCTCCGAAGCTTTATCACGCGAGCAGCGATGATTTTTATACTCTTGAAACGAGTCCTACATTTCGTTAAAATTTTTCCTCTTTTGTTCTACCTTGGGATCTCGTAGGTCAGATACTGTAAGTCATATAAGTCACACGCCTCGAGCTACGAAACAGTGAAATCGTTTAATATTTTACTCAGGTCAGTAACAAAGGTAAAGTTTTCCCCAACCCATGTTTAGACGTCATCGGGGTTTCGCGCCTCGACGTTCGCCAAACCCAAAAAATTATTTTCATAGCCCCGATGGCCAAGAACAAGAGGTCCTTATTTGAGTAAGCCATGTCAAGGTTAAGGGTAAAAGCTAAACCGTGGTAAAATATCCTCTCGGCATTTCGCCACTCGGCATTGTCCTTTTCAAAAATTTCACCATCTAAACCCCGATTCACGAAATCACGATGCGGTTATAACGTAATTAATTGATCGCTTAATCCAAGATTATCTTCCCTTTTAATTAAGTCATGTTGCCGAGATCTCGCGTTTTCGCCACTCGGCATGTAAATCTTCCAGAAACTTATCTTCGAAGCTCCGAGTCGCAATATGGAAAATATAATAATTATAAAATTAATCGAACCCCCAAAATCACAATTAACTTTTATTAATCAAAATCAATCTTCGCAGTCTCAGGTGTTATATATTCAAAGTGTTAAACTAAAATCCCTGATATAACGAGTACCGAAATGTTGATTAACGTTGGTAAAACCGGATTAATTAAGCTAAATCATGACATATCCCGCGTTTCTATGCTTGCATGATTCACGAGGTAGCCTTATTCTTTCCATATGCCAATTGACTTTTAAACTGCCAAAATGTATGACATTAATGAGGAAATAGGGTAAATCGATAAATATAAGATCGGATTTTTATGGCAGAATTTATTTCCAAATGTGATTTGACAGACTTGTTCTGAAAGGTACCGAGTTTTCAAATATATATAAGGGCTTTGGTTCATTATAACAAATTAATTTCATATTACGTAGAGCACATTATCTCTGAGCAACTGACTTTTGTATGTATATGCATTTCTATCGCAGAAGAGCCAAAACACAATCTCCAGCCATGGCTCCGCAGAAAGCATCAAAGGTGAATGTTGAGGTTTCGGGACAAGGATCAAACAATGTCTCTGATACTTCGCATCGAAGTATCGATTCGGTCCTGAATTGGTCATTTGTTTCGGATGTTCTACACGCAAAGTTGGTGAACTATTCCGACGACTCCAGCGACAACGAAAAAGATGATATAACCACCAAGTACAAAATAGTCATCCAATCCGGAATGCACATAGTAGAAACCAGGCCATGGTTGTTTCCATATTATGACATGGTCCGATGGGCATTGGACCATGTGGACATACCGACCAGAACCATCATGAACGAGAAGAAAGTCACCATCGGGACTTTCAGGCATGAACATCTACAAACCATGTATAAGCTACCCACGACGTCCGACCACACATATGGCATTGAATTCTTAGACGAGTTCAAGAAGAAGGACTACGTACAGTATGATAAAACCATGTCCAGTTTAATAAGGGATTGGGTTTCAAACACTGCAAAGTTCAGAGATGATACCCACGACATATATTCAATCGCTTCGTTAGAACCGCAGTACAAATATGTGGCCATGATGACATGCCGGTTATATGGGAAAGAGGACACCTCGCATTTTTTCCTTTCATGGGTGCCTCTAATGTTTTGGGTCACCGAGGTCATTTCCTTTGACTGGGCAAAGATTCTTTCTGATAGCTTGACCATTCGGGTCACAGAGTATTGGGTGTAGAAAGAGAATGGGAAGGCGTCTTCATTCTTCATGTCCGCATACATTATGGATGCAATTTGTTCTATGACACCATTTCCATTAATGAGCTAGAGTTGGACTCCGGCCGAAGACGAACCCATACATGTATATCATGCAAAATTATGGGAAAACAAAGTGGGGAATTTTGCGTACGAAATCTTTAACTGGGTGATGGTGCCCCTGCATGTCACCATTTTTGGTCACCCGCCACCCCGAATCTCAGACAACATAGTAACGAATCTGAGCAGCATAGTAGACTGGTATGTGGAAGCAGATTTTTCATACCTTAGAGTTTTCAGGGCTTCTGTTCCCCCGCATGCGCTGCCATTGTTCATTCCAGACAAGATGGCTTGTCGCGAGGTTGCCAGGAAGACAATAGTCGGTGGTATAAGCAAAGAGATTAAAGGATATTTGAAGAAGGTATGGCCACCTTTTCCTGTTCATTTGAATTCTTATTCTTTATTAGATTTTGGGCATGCCAAAGCCGAGGTCGCAGCCCTGGAAGACCTAAATTTGGTCTCCATCAAATACAAGAAGCATGATCCGCAGAGGGTCGTGAGCAATCATTTGGCCAATTGCGGGCTCAAGAGATTTGAGCATGAGAATTCACCCTTGGATGACATTTTCCGAGGAGTAAGGTCCTATGCTAAGATTCTAGCTCGGATACAAACCTTGGCACCCGAGGAAAGAGACGATGTTTTGAAGTTCCAGGAACATCGACATAGATGTCTTCTCGCAGTGTTGTGATGTGAGGGTCCAAGTATGTCGGAGGCGAAACAGAAAGACGCTGAAGGCTCTAAAGATGCGACTCCTGATCGAGGAAAACACCAGAACGAGGGGGAGCAAATGAAGAGTCCGGAGGCAGAGATAAAGACTCCAGACCCGTCGAAGAAGAAGAGTCTGGAAGCAGAGATAAAGACTCCAGACCCGTTGAATAAGCAGAGTTCGGTCGCTGCTCCGGGAAAATTAGCGAAGCAGATCGAAGAACCTATCACATCAATTACCCCCTTGCAGTCGACGCAGGGAAATATCGATGCAGGATGGATAATCAATGAAGATTTGAGGCCCATAAGGGTAGAATAACTCCCTCCGAATGAGTTTTTCTTCGATAAGAAGAGAAAGGCAGTAGTAAAAAGGGAATTCTATCAGGAAGGAGAGTCAACTGCAAAGAAATATAAAGCTATAACTGATGGAAAGGACAAACATAATGAGAAATTTGCCACTGAAATATCAAGGACACTAGGAGCATATGCCTCGGCAAATCAATTTTCAGTCGGGCTCTTAAAAAACCAACTTAAAAGAAAAAATCGCCTCATTAGGACCCTTGAAGCCAGACTGGCCACAACAACAGAGAATGTTAAAGACCAGGCAAGCGTAGGAATAGAGCAGGCCAGGTTGGCCAGTAGAAATGACATAGAGATGCTCAAAACTAAGATCGAGCAAGAACAGCTGGTGGTTCGGGATGGTCAGGTACAAGCGAGCCAGCAAAGGGATTTGATCGAATAGCTATAGGCTAGGGTGGAGGTTGCCGAGAACAGAATGATAAACATCGGGATGTTCAAATCCCAGGCAATCCATATTCGTAGCAGAGTCTCTGCGGCACAGTGAAATTTGCTCACCAAGGTAGAAGTGATCCGGGACAACTGTTTGCTAGTCAACCAGGTTTCAGAGAACTTATCCACTAGAGAAAGGGAAGCTGGAGCAGTTCAAATCGCCTTCCAAGAGGCTTTGATAGCCATGAACAATAGGGTTTCAGAAAGTACTCCCAGGTTCACCATTTCAGAGCAGACCAGAGGGAACATTCTATTAAAATAATGGGAGCATAACATCTCCGAAGGCAAGCAACAAGCCAAAAAGATAACCAATTCCTTAAAAGAGGCCTTCAGTTCTATAGACGATGATCTGCTAGGAATTGATAGTGGAGGTAATGTCGAGACATTGGTGTAGATGAACGTGGAAAAAATCTCGCTTGATCTAAAGGAAAAAGAGGAAAGAGATTCGGCCGATATTTCCCAGATGACTATGGTGGATATAGTCCAAATAGACAAATGCATGATTAGACCTAGCACGCAATTATGCACCATCGACATCATAGATGGACAGATGGAAGACAGGCTGCAACATTTAGCCCAATAATGTTACTTCTTTGAAGCTAGCTGTCAAGAAGAACTGTCGCGGCTAATATCTCAGCTGGTTGAAATATGTGTCGCCTGTACCGAGCCTGTGCGAGGACAAATGTGTGGCACCAAGTGAAGACAGAGAAGAAGAAATGGATTGATTTCTCTCCTCCCTGTCATAACCGAAATTTTGTGACTATTGAGACTCCATCTTATTTGTAAAATTGTATAAATATACCACAGAAAGAAATAAACAAGGCTGGACCTTTTTGTGTCGATTGTAATAGAGTTTTTACAAATTTGAGAGTTAATACAAAGAAAATATGAAGATTCTCAATTCCATCACGACTATGTTATGAGTTTTTCTTCTTGTATCTCATATTTCGTTTCATTTCATATTCATAACTGATGTGCTTCGTTATAATTTAGTACGACCACTACTATAGCGAATGAATTTTGGTTTTCTGTAATTGTTTACTGTTTTTCCTCTCTACCAGCTATCAGCGGGTGTAAGACCAGTCTACACTTTCAGAATTCTACACATATTCTGTGCTACATCGGTTATTTCCTTACAGTTTTTCTCTTCTGTTTATACATGAGATTCTCCCTTGATAGGAGCCTTACATCATAGACAGCTAAATGTTTTTCTCCCACCTCATACAATCTATTAAGATATAACTCAGTTACGGGAAAGAGCCTTTGATTTGCATCCCTATTGTATTTCTGAAATCATAAATTCTCTTTTATACGACCAAATTGAGACATCACTTAATTTCTCCCCGAAGGTTTTCTGATTTTACTGTTCCTCCATGACTGTCCCTGTACCAACACAGCCTAAAACTTTTCGATACTATTATTAAAACAACAACTAACCGTGTCGAACTAGAACGTTCATGGGCATCCATTGAACAAGATATAACTATCTAGGAACAATTGGAAGCTAGACAATGCCAACGTAGAAATCTTCCCTAGTTTCCTTTGCTGAAGGTTGACGTTTCTCTCTTCTCCACCTTTTACCCACTTTCATATGCCTAGAAACTGTACTTCTAAGCCTTAAGTATAGACTCCGGAACAACACCCACATCCATGCAAATCCTAATAACAATGAAGAAAATATAGGGTAGGTTTATTGCTTTCTCAAGGAAATCCTAATAACACTGAAGAAAATCTAGGGCAGGTTTATCTCTTTCTCAAGGAAATGGAGAAATATAATGTTCCACGTGTAATATGTGGGTATTTCAATTCTTTGTCTGGAAGCGCCCCCCATTCACTTCTCACCAAAGGCTATTCCCATCCCTCAAACAAGAAATATTTGTATTATGATTCAAAGCATCTTGCTAAAAGGATTCACCATACACTACCTTTAGGAAGTGCTTATTATTCCTATTTTCAATGTGATGTTGCGCAGGTAGACATCGAGAAGAAGATGAATGATGAAACTGTTAAATATAATGTAACCCCGACAGTCTAACTGTACACTGCCAGCTGTCCTGGCCAGCTGTACTATCATTTCTTGATTTGCTTGAGCCTATTTAGCTCAACTATTTTCCCTTTGCTCATTAACTCCTTTCATTTATACTCTTTCACTTGCATTCCTAATATACTGAATACTATTTTCTGCTCTGTTCTTTTCTCTTTATTTCTTGCATCTCATTTTATCATGGTATTAGAGCTTCAGCAGTAAGTCTCTTCACACAGTTTGGAGAGCAACCCGATCCTCAACAGCGCAGATCTTACAGTGTGAACGAGAGAATAGGACGCGAGATTCTTCACAAGGCCTGGAGAGAAATCTGTAGTCAACCATATGCTCAAAATATCGTTGCAGAAAGCTCCCACGAGGAAGCGGAGTGCAATACGCTCCAAAGATTGAGTTTAGGAAGCTGCATAAGGCAGAAACAATTAAAGATCTCGCAAAAGACTTTCAAATTTGTGAAAGATTGCTGCAAGAGGAAGAAACACTTAAAGATTTTAGAAAATTCTCACAAACTCGTGAAAGATTGTTGCAGAGGGAAGATGCATTTAAAGAATTTGTGAAATTCTTTCAAATTTGTGAAAGATTCACGAATTTCCATCCACGGGAGAAAATCTTTGTAGAGGAAGAAAGAACACGTCAAAGGAGAAAATGACAGCAGTCGCAGTCGTAAGATTGGTCTTGCTAATAGATCTGAGGTGTAAATCCATTTCAGAAAGGACGAGGAGAGCGTAGAAAAGGCAACAGAATTTCATCCGTTAGATTTTTCACAGAGGACTGACAACCGTTAGATCCGGGAAAAGTACATGAGGTTTAGTTCTCTGAAGCGCACAGGAGAATAGCCGAATCGCGAAATCCCAAAATCGTGGGGTGAAATTTTGACATTTCGGAGTTCGGGACTTGGAGCATCAAGGGGGCGTGAAGTCGCTGCCTCGTAAAGTCCCAATTCATTAAATATCGAAGGAATCCAGACCGTTGGATCTGGAGTACCATGGCCTGAGAGCCACTGGATCAAAGCAAAGGAAGAAAGAATCTGCGCCGTCAGATCTTGCATGGATAGCCAATATCCATCGGATCTAGGAGAAGTTGCACAAGGTTTAACCCTCACATATGCAAAGGTGAGGACTCTTCAAAGTCCTGAAAACAACATGACCATCCATCAAGGAGGACACGTGGAGAGATCTCGACATTTCACTGACTCACAGGGAGTAAAGGTCAGAGAACACTATCGTGAGAATTTGCAAAATCATGACTCGATCTGAACCATTGGATTGAGAAAGATCGTGTGTCGTCGATCTGACACTATCGCCAAATCGAGAATCGGGAGTTGGACGAGCAGAGGAGACTGCACTCCATACCCTGATACATGAAATCCTGAAATCACGAAATCACTCCAACTGTTGAATCTGGAATGACAGGTGGCGAAGATCCGGAATCCATCGACGTTTTTTTTGTGGCACCATGAGAACGAAGGTGAAGACTGGGGAAAGAATATTTCATGAGAGATCAGAACCATCCATCTGTAGAGGATGCCTGTCAAGAAATCCGGAGACCCATCGGGGTTTCAGATACCGAGAACTCAAAGAGGAAGAGTCGTGAGACGTAAAGTCCCGACCCTCGAAATAGTGAGAGAATCAGGACCATCCATCTCAGAGGACAGGTGGTAGCAGATCCAAGCACCATCAAAATTTTGGCATTTCGGATTTCATGGTTTGGAGAACATCGTGATGAGAGTTCAAGAGTTGTGAAATACCGATTCGGGAAATCCCAAAAGGATCTGGACCATCAGATAATAGGAGGATCTGGACTGTCGATGCAAGTGCCATCATGATTTCGGCTACCAGAAAATCAGAGGTGAGAGTCTCGTGAATTCACAATACGCGAAAATCTGAAATAATCTAAGTCGTTGATCTCAAATCAACGAGGATTGTTGATCCTTGCAGCCAATTCAACATTTCGGTAATTTGGAGATCAGGCAATCGAGGAGAGAGGAGCTTGATATCAGGGTTCATGAATTTGTGAAACCTGAGGTTCAAGGCTCACACCTAGGCACAAGGCTTAACACGCATGAAACAGGTAAACACATAATTTTTCCAACAATTTCTTTTATGTTCTGTTAAAATTCTTTAAAGCTGGCCACATCTAGCAATTTAGGACCTACTCAAGGCCCGATTCTTCTTGGAAATAATTATGAGTTTTGGTCTCTTTGAATGAAATATTTCTTGCAAGCAAAAGAGTGTTGGGATCCAATGGATCTTGGATATGTGGAACCAGATCTAGACCTTTCCACCATGACAAACCAACAATGAATTTTGTCAGGAAACACAAAGGAATAGAGAGAATAAAGCCAAATTCTGGATTCAAAATTCAGTGGATGACTCGATTTTCTCAAAAATCACAGGCACTGGTACTTCAAAACAGGCTTGGGACATCCTTAAATCAACCTACCAAGGAAATGACAGGGTCAAAATAGTGAAACTACAGACCTTGAGGACGCAATTCGAGACTTTAAGAATGACAGAGTCTAAAAATGTGGATCAGTTTATGACCAGATTCATGGGAATCGTGAACCAAATTAGATTGACTGGTGAAGCTCTCACTAATTAACGCATTGTTGAGAAATTCCTTCGAAGTTTACCAAATAAATTCGAAATGGTTGTTACAACAATCCTTGAATCCAAGGATCTGTCACATTTTTCAATAGATGAACTAATTGGTTCCCTATTGACACATGAGACCAGACTGAATCTCACAGATGAGTCTATCGCCAATGCCTTCAAAACTCAATTCTCCTTCAGTAGAGGGAGAGTTAGAGGAAGAGGAAGAAGTCACCAAGGATGAGGGAGTATTACAAGTAACCAACACTCAAGTGGAGGTAACAGGCAATAGAAACAGAATCAAAATTTCCACGGTCACAGACAACAGCACCAGAATCAGAATTTCAATCCTCAAAGAGGCAGAGGGAGAAGATCAAATGAAAAATCAAGCATACAATGCTATTACTGCAAAAAGTATGGGAACTATGAATATGAGTGCAGGAAGAAGTAATAATATCAACTCTCAGGCAGAGCACATGTGTCAAATCATACGGGAGAAACCTCATGAGGTATGTTTCTCTCATGCCACAAGACTGAAGAACAACCTAAAGATCTCTGGTTGTTGGACAATGGATGCAACAATCACATGATAGGTAACAAAGATTTACTTTCATGCATTGATTCTTCAATCTCATCTGATATTACACTTGGAAATGATTCTTTAGTCAAAGTTCAAGGAAAAGGAACTGTACCTATTCTTACTAAACAAAATGTAAAGAAGGAGATAAACAATGTCTGTCATGTTCCAGATATGAAACATAATCTGCTAAGTGTACGAAAGCTCATTTAACATGGCTATAAGGTACTTTTTTAGGGAGCATCCTACATGATTTATGACAAAACCCCCAACAGAAAATTGATTTCTGAAATCCACATGACTCAGAATAGGATGTTTCCCCTTACCCTCAGAACTGCAAATCTGAACCAAACATATGCACAAAGTGCATCCACCCCCAATGAAACTATGGTTTGGCATACAAGATTTGGAAATCTACCCTTTTAGATTCTAATTCTTCTACAAAAGCATTCCATGGTCAAAGGTCTTCCTATCTTCAAAGAGTAAATTCCCACATGTGAGTCTTGCATTCTTGGAAAACATAAGAGAACTAGTTTTCCATAGTCCTCCACTCAAGCCAAACAACATCTCGAACTTGTTCACACTGACCTATGTGGACCAATGGAAACAGAGTCCATAGGTGGTAGATTTTATTTTCTAACATTTATTGATGACTTTAGCAGGAAAATCTTGCTCTATTTTCTCAGACACAAGTCTGAAACTTTTACAAAATTCAAGGAATTCAAAGCAGAAGCTGAAAAACAGAGTGGAAAATATATAAAATCTCTCAGATCATATGGAGAAGGAGAATACAACTCCAATGTATTTGCAAATTTCTGCAAATCACAAGGCATTATCATGCAAATTATAGCCAGGTATACTGCACAACAAAATGGAGTGGCTGAAAGGAAAAATAAAACAATAATGAACATGGAAAGAAGCCTACTCAAAGAGAAAAGTTTGTCAAATACTTTTTGGGCTGAAGCAGTAGCATGCTCAGCTTACCTCTTGAATATATCTCCAACCACAAAACTAAAGATGAAAGTCCCTCAAGAAGCATGGAGTGGGACAAAGCTCAATGTTGCACATCTGAGGACATTCAGATGCATAGCATACGCTCACATACCTTCCAAATTAAGGAAGAAACTTGATGATAAAAGTGAGAAATGAATATTCATTGGATACAGTGAAACATCTAAAGCTTACATGGTTTACAATCCAATCTCAAAGAAAATAATTCTCAACAGAGATGTAAAATTTCTGGAAAATTGACTCTAGAATGAATCTGAAAATCAACAAATGAACAGTCAAAATCCATTGCTGCCCAGTTCTAAAAACACAGAAAATTCAAGAAAACAAATACCTCAACCTGCTCTTCCAAGATTGCAGGTACAAGGACGATCTGAAAATTCTCAGGATGACTCAACTTCAAGAAGAGACTCATTCTCTGAAATTCAAAATCAGAGAACTCGAAGTTTGAGAGAAATCCATCAGCAGTTGGATGACATTGAACAACACAATCTTTTTGCATTAATGTCATGTCAACCTACATCTTTTAAAGAAGCTACTAAGGAGCCACATTGGGTTCAAGCCATGAACCAAGAGATTGACTCCATTGAGAAGAACAAGACATGGGATCTTGTTGATTTTCCCAGACACAAGAAGATTATTGGTGTAAAGTGGGTTTACAAAACTAAACTCAATGAAAAGGGGCAGATTGAAAAACACAAGGCAAGACTAGTTTCCAAAGGATTCTCACAACAACCAGGTACTGATTATGGTGAAACTTTTTCTCCAATAGAAAGATTAGACATTGTAAGGACTCTATTGGCCATACCATCCCAACACAAATGGAAAGTATACCATATGGATGTCAAGTCCGCATTCTTGAATGGTTTCTTAGAAGAAGAAGTTTATGTTGATCAACCACCTGGATTTGAAGTCCAAGAGAAGCCAGCCAAAGTATATTGGTTGAAGAAAGACTTGTATGGCTTAAATCAAGCTCCAAGAGCTTAGTACAACATAATTTACACTTACCTGCTCAAAAGTGGTTTCAGCAGAAGCCAAAATGAACCAACTCTTTACACCAAAACAGATCAGCACGGTAAAATTTTGATTGTATGTTTATATGTTGATGACATGATATATATTGGAAATCTTGAGTTAACAAGTTTTAAACATGCCATGCAATCTGAGTTTGAGATGACAGATCTTGGCATAATGAAATATTTTTTGGGGATTGAGGTTGATCAATCAACCAAAGGAATTTTTGTCTATCAGAAAAAGTATGCAAAAAAAATCATCAAAAGATTCTGCATGGAAGAATGCAATCCAGCAAAAACCCCTATACCCCTAGGCACAAAATTGAGCAAGAAAGATAAAGTCCCTACAGTGGACGCTACCCTGTACAAAAGTTTAGTAGGCAGTTTGTTGTATCTTACAGCAACTAGGCTTGATATTATGTATGCAACCATCCTTGTTTCCATATTCATGAAATCCCCCAAAGCTTCTCACTGGAAGATTGCGATACGAATACTGAGATATGTTGCAGGAACTCTCAATTTTGGCTTATGGTACACTAAATTTGATGATCATCATCTCTCTGGTTACACAGACAATGATTTTGTAGACAACCTAGATGACAGGAAAAGAACCTCAGGACATGTTTTTCACCTGGGCATGAACCTGATTTCATGGGCATCAAAGAAGCAACCAATTGTATCAATATCTTTTGCAGAGGATAAGTATGTTTTCGCTACCTCAGCTTCCTATCAAGCTGTGTGGCTGAGAATAACATTGAAAGATATGTCACATACAGAAAAGGATCCAACTCCTATCTTCTGTGACAACACCTCAACAATTACTCTATCCAAAAATCATGTGTTTCACAAGAAAATAAAACACATTGACACTCGCTTTCACTTCATCCATGAGCTAGTCAATAATGGTGATATTGCACTTCAATTCTGTGGTTCTCGAGATTTATTCGCAGATATCTTCACAAAGCCACTGGGAAAATCTATTTTTGATTTTCAGAGACAACACTTGGGCATCATCAGTGCTGATGTTTGTAACTTTTGAGTTTAAGAGGGAGTGTTAAATATAATGTAACCTCAACATTCTAACTGTACACTACCAGCTATCCTGGCCAGTTGTACTATCATTTCTTGATTTGCTTGAGCCTATTTAGCTCAGTTATTTTCCCTTTGCTCATTAACTCCTTTCATTTCTACTCTTTCACTTTCATTCCTAATATACTGAATATTGTTTTATGCTCTGTTCTTTTCTCTGTATTTCTTGCTTCTCATTTTATCAGAAACAAGGTGATCTAAAAATGAAGAAGACTTGTATTCTTGAAAAAATTTGCAAGATTTATTTCATGTGTTAAAATGCAAATGGATCAATTTTGCAACACAAATTTTATAGAAATTACTCATTCAAGATGCATATAAACAAAAACAATAAACATTGAACAGAAAACACATAACACAACAAATGATAAAGGAGTTCACCCCTCTCTTGGGATACATCTCCTGGTCCAACTTCCAATGGATCTTTTGTATTATTTTCTCAAAGTGCTCAAATATGTGCTTTTCAATGCTCAAAATGCCAAGTAGATGGCTCCAATGGCTTTAGAACATCCAAAAACCCCTAGCTAGGATTTTTTGGCACCTCGTTTGGCCAAAAATTGAAGAAGATAGGCTTCCTGGAAGTTCCCCTTCAAACTTGTTGTCTCTGGATCGCCAAAATGCACCCTTGCCTCCTCAACCTAGCCCCCACACACATAAATGTGGAAAAACCCAGCACCGGGTGCAACCGCACAACCACTACAAACTCTAGGATGGTTATGTGCTGGCCCTAAACCTCCAAGGCCCACGAGCACATGGCCACCACATGACCTTGCGCGCATATAAAAGGGGCCAAGTCCAATCAAATGGCAACGATTGGGCATGCCAGTGGTTCTATGAACAAACACATGTGACCGGGCTCATACAAAAAGGGCTATGATTAAAACATGTCGTGCGCCCATGGTCATATTGCAATGTATACGACTGGGGGTTAAAGTTTTAAATGTGCATGCAAAAAGGTTTTACATTGGTAGCCATATGACATAAACAATATAACCGCGGGCTGGGGCTAAGCCCCAACCCGATCCCCGCGCCAATTTTAAAACATTCAAACTTAAATATAGTTCACACCATATATATAATAAGAAATATGTTATGGTGCGTTGGTTGGTGGACTTTGCAAAGACTTTGCATGCGGGTGGAGGTCATGGGGTCGAGCCTGGTGGACTCCAAATAAATTTTATACAACCAACCAATAACAGGGTGCCACGTGGTAGCCCATGACTGGGCCACGTGGCACCAAACCATTGGACAAAATGTGCCACATCAACTGTCAACTATCCACATAATTGTTTGCCATCTGTTGTACGGTCTGCCACTTCAGCATCCGTACGGACTGTACAGACTATACAGTCAACACAATTTCTCTTTGCCTATTGGTCATTTTGAACATAACACAATATCTCTCTCATCCGACATCCATTTGAACCCAAACGAGACCTACGCTCCTATTTGATTTGAAGCGATTCCAAGCACTTTGAATTTTGAGCATAATTTGATCCCCTGGATCACACCTCCCCATTGGAAAGCTTTTGGACCTCCAAAAGACTATTTTCAGTCTATCTGAAGATGAGGGTATAGTTCCCTCACCTTTCCAACCTCAATCCACTTGGATTTTCTTGGATTTGTACCTTTAAGATGAACTCAAAGATACTCCACATTTCCTCGTTTTGAAGTTCTCATTCTCCTATCAAGTATTGTGTCTTCATGCAGTTCTGTAAGATATTCTGGGGAAAAATCATCTATAGAAAGAATCTGAACATGCTCTCCTTGATCATCAATCAAAGGAGGCTCATACAATTTCAAATTCTCAACATTAACAACTGCATACATTTTCATATAAGGAGGAAAATCTAAACAGAAGGCATTGTTACCAATCTTGTCAATAATCTTGAAAGGACCATATCGAATTGGATTCAATTTTTTACCTTCTCTTTTAAGCCTCTCCTTACTAATGTAAAGACAAACTTCATCTCAAACTTGGAAACTATGATCAACACGATGCTTTTCATGTCTCGTCTTGTACTTGGCTTGACTCTTTTCCAACTGCTCTTGTACCATTTGATGTAGTGACTGAATTTGTTCAATGAACTTTTCTGCCCTATCAATGTCATACTGACCATCAATAGAAATATCCTTCCCAAAGATAAAATCTAAAGGAGATTTGGGCAAATAGCCAAAACATGCTTCAAATGGAGACATTTGAGTTGAAGAGTGCTTAGCTCGATTGTAAGCATGTTGAATGTAGTGTAAATGATCATCCCAAAGTTTAGGATTCTTGCTGCAATAACCACGAAGAAGATGCACCACTGTTATATTTACTACTTCTGTCTGACCATCGGTTTGTAGATGAAAAGCTGTTCTCTTTTTCAGTTTGGCGTCCATGACTGCCCATAAACTCGACAAAAAACTTCCAATAAATCGAGAATCCTGATCAGAAATAATGGATTTAGGCAATCCAAAATGTACCCAAACATTTTGAAAAAACATGTGTGCCATTTTCTCAGCTGTAACCTGCTTCTTACAACACATCAAAATACACATTTTTCTAAATCGATCAACCACAACATAAAGATAATCATGATCTCGTTTAGACATAGATAGACCTCCTACAAAATCCATAGAAATACTTTCCCAAGGACGAGAAGGAACCAGAAGTGGAGTATACAAACCCAACTTTCAATTTCTAGGTTTGCTTGTGGCACATAACGAACATCCTTGAACATATCTTGATACACTTTCATTCATTTTAGGCCAATAGCAGTACCTTTGCAAATTAGCCACTGTCTTGCCTACACCAAAGTGACCAGCAATAAGAGAAGAACGAGCTTCTCTTATTATGTTGATTCTTTCACCCTGTGGAATACATAGCTTGCCAAGATGATACAAAATATTATCATGCACATGGTAATCCAATTCCTCAACATGGTTAGAATGACACAAAGCCTCATATACTTTTTTAAAATCAATATCTAAAGCATATTTCTCAACATAACTCTCATGCATGATAGGACTATGCTTAAGAATAACTAAAGCACTAATAATATGCCTTGAAAGCATATCAACAACTTTGTTATAAATACCCTTCTTATACTTTATGACCAAGTGGAACTGTTGTAGAAAACCCATCCATCTGAAGTGCCTAGCTTGTTGTAGCTCTGTTTGTGATTGTAAGTATTGCAGTGGTTGATGATCTATGTGGACAATGGTTTCTTTCCCCAACAAATAATGTTTCCATTTTTTCACACTTTGCACCAATGCATACAACTCCTTATCATAAGTAGGATAGTTAATCATGACACCATTAAGAGTTTCAGAATGAAAACAAATGGGCTTACCATGTTGTAGCAAGACTACTCCCATTGCATAATTGCTTACATCTGTTTGGATTTCAAAAGGTTGTCTTAAATTTGGAAGTGCATGAACTGGCACTGAACTGATCTTATCTTTCAAAGTATCAAAAGCCTTATGTTTCTTGCCTCCCCATTGGAAAACTTGCTTGACACTTGTCACTGCATATAATGGAGCTGCAATAGAAGAAAAGTTAGCAATAAACTTTCTCCAATATTGGGATGCTCCCAAAAAAATTCTTACCTCTGTCACATTGTTGGGCTTGGGCCATTCCAATATGACTTTGACCTTGGAGGGATAAATTTTTAATTCACCTCCACCAACAATATTCCCCAAGTAAATAAGTGAAGTCTTTCCAAACTCACATTTGGACATTTTCAAAAACAACTTTTCCTTTCTCAAAACATCCAAAACTTGTTTCACATGCTTAACATGCTCTTCACGATATTTGCTAAAGATCAAAATGTCATCCAAGTAGACAATAACGCAATCAACAAGAAAAGGCCTTAAGACATCATTCATAACTCTCATGAAAGTAGCAGGTGCATTGCAAAGTCCAAAAGGCATTACCATCCATTCAAACAAACCTTGCTTTGTTTTGAAATCTGTTTTCCATGTGTCTCCTTCAGCAATCCTGATCTGATGATATCCGCTTCTCAAATCTAACTTAGTAAAATATTTAGCATCTTTCAATTGATCAAGCAAATCATCGATTCTAGGAAGAGGATAACGATTCTTTACGATAATCTTGTTCAAAGCCCTGAAATCAACACACATATTCCATGTACCATCTTTGTTTGGTACTAACACAATTGGAGATCCACATGGCGATGTGCTTGGTACAATTACCCCTTTGTTGAGCAACTCTTGGATTTGTTTTTTAATTTCATCATTCTCCATGACCGACATCCTGTGCATACCAATGTTTGGAAGAGGACAATCTTGCTGCAATTGAATTTCATGTTGGATACCCCTTTTTGGAGGTAATCCCTTTGGTTCCTTAAACATCTCATCATATTGATTAACAACCTCATATAAATCAGATTTTAACTTTGCATCACAACCTTGGAAAACTTCATTTTCAATATCATCTTTGGGTTTAATCATTAAGAGAACAAAATTCTTGCTAACATTGACTAATCTCTTCATTTGTCCCGCATTTACAGGTGATAAATTCATCTTCTTTGTATGTGCTATAACAATGTACTCAACTCCATTCTTAAAAAAGTGATACTTATTCTCATGATGATGAAAAATAACTTTTCTATCATATAAATATGGGCTTCCCAACACAATACCAAAGATCAAAGGAATAACATCAATCTCTACCTCATCAATAAAATTTGYAGTGATAGCAAACCTAAGTTTACACCTTCTTGTCACTTGCAATTTAGCATTATCACATATCCAACCAAGAGGGTATGTCTTAGGATGTGGAATTGTTTCCAATTTTAATTTCTTAACAATGTCTTCAGATATAAGGTTTGCTTGAGATCCAGTATCAAATAGAGTATCTATTTTTGTATGCTTTGAAACAACCCTTATGTGAAAAAGTTCAATTCTCTCTTTTTCTTGTCGAGTTACATTGAGATTGTTGTTACTTGAAGAACTAGTACTTGCATTAGAACCATTACCTTGATAACCCATGGTTGTGATCTTTGTTTCATCACCTGAATCAGAACCTAAATCATGTTGTATGGTTGCAGCAGTCTTTGACTTCCCTTTGTTGCCAAACTTTTTGGGTCTTCTTTAAGGATGAAGTTTCCAACAATGGTCTTCATCATGGCCATCTTTTGAACAATGTTTGCATGTGAATTTTTCTCCCTCATTCTTAACAACAACATTCTTTTTTCCATTGCCCTTGAACTTCCTCTTTCTTTTGTCTCCATGACTTAAAGGCTTCTTGTTACCCTCATGAGTTTCATTCCTTCCTCTTTCTTCCAAATGAGTGGCCTGAACACAAACTTCATCTAGATTTGAAGGATTAAACATGAGTATTGTATGTCTCAAATAACTATGTAAAGCTCCAATGTATTTGAGTAAAGTTTCTTGAGAAGACAAATATATTCCCAAAACCAAAGCTCTTCTCCTAAATTCTTGAGTAAAGCTTTGCACATTTTTTCCTTTAGCTTGTCTAAAAGTTTGCCAATCCATAGTATATTTTTGCATATATGCCAATGGGTAAAATTGTCTTTTAATTGCAACAATAAAATCATTCCAAGAGGTTAAAATTTTACCATGTTTCTTCATGTCCTCTTGAGTCTTGGCTTCCCACCAAATGAGTTCTTCACTATCCAATCTTAAAGAAGCAAGCTGAATCTTAGTTTCATCATCTTGAATTTTTTGTATCCTACAATACACCTCAATCTGAAGAATCCAATTATCTAATTTCTCAGTATTTACCTCTCCATTGTACATTGGCAATTCGAATTTATTATCAAGATTTAACAAAGGAATTTGTGAAGGAGTTTAACCATGTCCTTTTGGAGAATTTGGAAGAGGTCTTGAACTGGTAGAAGAAGAAGAAGAAGAAGATGGAGGTGAGGGTGGTGGAGAAGCACCATTCCCTCCATTTCCATTTGGAGTTTTATCACCACTGCCTCCCTTGTGCTTTGAAGGGTTGGAGCCTTCACCTTGAAACCTTGTATTCCTTTCTTCCATCAAGAGTTTCATCATTTCTCTCATTTCCATGAAATATTTTCTGAGATATTCATCTTCTACAGGAATATGTTCATGACTCTCTTCATGAGCCATACTTGGTGAATGTCTCCTTGAAGCTTGCGGTGATGATATAATCTTCCTTCTTGAAGGATGAGAACTTGGCTCTACAAGTTGACCTTCTCCTCTTGTGAGTTTCAATCTTGTGAGCAACAGAAAACAAAACACTTGCAAATAATCAAGTCTTCAAAAACCTATGCTCTGATACCAACTTGATCTAAAAATGAAGAAGACTTGTATTCTTGAAAAAAATTGCAATATTTATTTCATGTGTTAAAATGCAAATGGATCAATTTTGCAACACAAGTTTTATAGAAATTACTCATTCAAGATGCATATAAACAACAACAATAAACAGTGAACAGAAAACACATAACACAACAAATGATAAATGAGTTCACCCCTCTCTTGGGCTACATCTCATGGTCCAGATTCCAATGGATCTTTTGTATTATTTGCTCAAAGTTCTCAAATATGTCCTTTAAAATCCTCAAAATGACAAATAGATGGCTCCAATGGCTTTAGAATGTCCAAAAACCCCTAGCTGGGATTTTTCGGCACTTCATTTGGCCAAAAATTGAAGAAGATAGGCTTCCTGGAAGTTCCCTTTCAAACTTGCTGTCTCTGGATCGCCAAAATTCACCCTTGCCTCCTCAACCTAGCCCCCACATGCATAAATGTGGAAAAACCCAGCACCGGGTGCAACCGCACAACCGATACAAACTATAGGACAGTTACGCGCTGGCCCTTAACCTCCAAGGCCCACGGGCACATGGCCACCACATGACCTCACGCGCATATAAAAGGGGCCAAGTCCAATCAAATGACAATGGTCGGGTGCGCCGGTGGTTCTATGCACAAACACATGTGACCAGGCTCATACAAAAAGGGCTATGATTAAAACATGTTGCGCGCCCGTGGTCATATTGCAATGTATATGACCGGGGGTTAAAGTTTGAAATGTGCGTGCGCAAAGGTTTTACACCGGTGGCCATATGTCATAAACAATATAACCACGGGCTGGGGCTAAGCCCCAGACCGATCCCCGCGCCAATTTTAAAACATTCAAACTTAAATATAATTCGCACCATATATATAATAAGCAATATGTTATGATGCGTTGGTTGGTGGACTTTGCAAAGACTTTGCATGCGGGTGGAGGTCACGGGGTCGAGTCTGGTGGACTCCAAATAAATTTTATACAACCAACCAATAATAGGGTGCCATGTGGCAGCCCATGACTGGGCCACGTGGCACTAAACCATTGGACAAAATGTGCCACATCAACTGCAAACTTTCCACATGGTTGTCTTCCATGTGTCGTACGGTCTGCCACATCAACATCCGTATGGACTGTACGGACTGTACAGTCAACACAATTTTTTTTTGCCTATTGGTTGTTTTTAACAGAACATGATATCTCTCTCATCCAACGTCTGTTTGAACCCAAACGAGTTGCGTTGGGTTCATGACGATGAGACCTACACTCCTGTTCGATTTGAAGCGATTCCGAGCACTTTGAATTTTGAGCAAAATTTGATCCCCTGGATCACAAGGGAGCCCCATTTCACTAACTTTGTTCAAAATTTTAAGGGAACAATGAATTTTAAGGGAATGTTGGATTACATATTCTACACTACCCCTAATTTGAAAGTGGTGTCGTTGATGGAGTTGGTCGACCAGGAGGAGGTGAAGGATGGTGTTCTTCCTTCACGTACTCGCTCTTCCGATCACATCGCAATTGCAACAAAGTTTAAGTTGCACCAAATTGGGGAAGTGCATGAAACTGGAGAGGCTGGTTTGCCTTTGGTTGATGAATTGCACCAAATGGTGGTTGAAAGTACACAAAACTAAAGTAGTTTGTCTTTGGTTGGTGGTCATTGTAAAGTTAGGTAGTTTTCCTTTGGTCGATGATGAATGTAAAGTTTTTTTTTTTTTTTTTATAAATTAAGATCGATTTTGGTTAATTAAATATTTCATATATAAAGCTCACGTTGATATAAAAATTTAGTCTTTTAAAATATTTTGTTTTATAATATCTAATTAATTTAATTAAAAACATATTACTTAATACCATTATTGGTTTAATTATTCATTGCTTGATTTAAAAGAAAATAAATTTGCTAAATAATTTTATTTATTATAGATAAAAAAAATTAATATATTTATTTTGTGAATTGCAAATTATTATTATTATTATTATTATTTTAATTTCACATTTTTATTTATCTAACTCATAAAATATTTTTAAACATTTTATAAAGTAATTTAGTTGTTCATCTTCTCATCTATCCTAATTAGTCCATACTTTCTATTTAAATAACATGGAGGGTCATGTGTTGATTTTGAGAAGCTCATATTTAAAATATTTTTGGTTTTCTTTAATATATTCCCTCAATTGGCCATGTTGGCTAAGGTCATGCATTCCATGTAATACATTGGTGTACTAATGTGTGTGGATGGAAATACCCTATTTATCGAACAAAAGTTGTGAGAAGTTTTAGACCTTAGTAAATTTCTATTGCCTATGCCTCATTGTTGGCAGCTTCCCTAGTGCTCTATGCATATCTAATTCCCTAATGTTCTCCAGAAGTAAACATCATCCCACTTGCACCTGCTTCCCTTGGCTCAACAAGTTTGTTGAGTTTAGATTCACTTTTTGAAATATCTTTTTGATATTTGGACATATTCACATTATGGCTTGTTACACTCCCCTTTCTCTCCACCAACAAAAAAAAAATGATTGATTTCATCATTAGTCCTGCAAGTGCTCATAGAACTAGATGGAGAAAACAATTCATGTCATTTTTTAATAGATGTTTTTATCTTCAACAACAAGTCATTTTTTAATCGATGTTTTCATCTTCAACAACAAGTCCTTCTGGTCATATTCCATATTCATGAAGCTTTAGAGTATGAGCATTATTTGACTTAAAAAAACAAGAGTCCATGTTAATTTAACATAACTCTTTGATTTAAAAAAAAACTCTACACAATTATGAATTTCTACACATTTATCTTATTCCTAATATTAATCTAAAGTACTAGTATGGACTTCAGATAATGAACATTCCAAAAATAGATGTTTTTCCCCTCCGAAGAATTCCTCATCGTGCACACATATTCATTTAATTTCATTTTTCTACATGTCATTATGTGTTTTAGCATTTTTATTAGAAATTTAATGCAATGTGATTCAATATTATCGGGTGAAAACGCGAAGTTGTGAAATAATTTTTTGAGAATTGGGTTTTTTTTGGATATAATTTCCAATTTGGGTGATTAGTTTCGACTGTTTGGTGTTGTTGAGATCCAATATATAGTTTAGCTCCTTACGTTATCCACAAACAAACTAAAGGGGTGCCTTGCTCATACGCTTAGCATAATAGGAGATGCGCACTAGTTCCTTTGGTGCACATTTTCTCTCTAAACCCTCACCTAATAGTAAAAAATGAAAACACAAGATTGTTCTCTCACTCGTCTTAGCAAAAATGAAAATCAATGTTACACAAGAAAAATAGATAACGCAAGATTCACAAAACTTCATCAAATGTATTAGTGGATTGTATCCCTTCTTAAACAATCAAGGCAACATTCTACAAATGGTAAATGCCACTTTATTCTTCTTCATTTCTCTGTGCAATCAGATTGGCAAGAGAAATTTCCCACAGTGTTTACTAACACAACTAACTATTCACTAAAATAGAGATCGCCATTATTTACTTAGATTGGTGAATGATTTATTACAATAAAATACTGACTGACGCTAACAACGATCAGAAATCTATTATGGCATTACTTCTCCTTCTTGCCTTTCTTGTTGCGGATTTAGTATACTCTACTGTGTGATTCCTAAGGAAGGTTGACGTCCTTCCTTATTGATCCAATGCTTCCCTGTTTAGATCCAGACGCGTCCATCCTTCCACCACCAACGAATGGAACTTTTGTTGCACTGTCTCGACTGCTTTCCACTTGTCATGTCTCTAGAGTTTGGCATTGTTGACTGATCAGGTATGAAAAGGGATGTTTCTTGGCACAATACGATGTTACTTGCAAGGAAGCTTCAACTGGAGTGTGTTTCTGTAATAAATTACGAACGGAATGATGGTTAGGATGTTGTTCTCTATGTTGATGTGTTGATCCCAGCATAGTTAAAATGAGAGGCATCTTTGTAGGCGCCCGATACTGAAATCCAATAGAGACCTCGAAAGGTAAGAAGTATGTGGAAGAGTGAGTGGCCCTGTTGTAAGGGTGCCACCTCTGGAAATCCGACATCAGGAGGTGGAATTCTTTGGCATAGTCGTGGTAAGTCACTGGGTGACCTCCCTATTTACACATCGCTCCAAGAGAAAACTGAGAGGCAATATTAGGTAAAGGATAATGATCTTGAATTGTTTCTTGGGTGAGGGAATGGTAAGCAGTAACTAGAGGATGTTCGATAGTGTCTTGGGTAACTGGGAGAGATGATGGAGGATTAGGTAATGATGTGCTAGGAATGAGATCGATGGATGGAGCAAGGGATCGAGAGGGTGGGAGCCTTGACGAAGACTATGAGACATTTGCAAATTCTGAGAGTAGAGGGAGTATTGTGGGAGGTGTCATATTAGTGAGGTTCTCGGGCTGAACATGGTGGGTCAAACAAAGAGAGACATTGTTGGTATTGATAACATGGTGAGTAGCTATGGTATCGGTTCATGGAGGTGGTGAAGTGATAGAAGATGAAGTAAGTACATAGGTGCGCCCAACCTATTTAAGGTGGTAAGGATGAGTCTTGGCGTGATACACCACTTGTGAGTTTTGTTTGAAAGGAAGACCGAGAAGGAGATCAACATAATCTAACAGTGACATGTCGCAGATCACAGTGTCAGGAAAATGACTGATGGTGAAAGTGACGGTTCAATTGCGAGCAATTGTAATGCGAGGACCTCCCTTCTATACCCATTGATGATGATATGTATGGGGGTGTGGGGTGGTGGGGATTTGCAGATGTTGGACTAGCTCTTGTGATATCAGAGTCATTTTACTGTCATTGTCCAGAATGAGAGTGGCGAGTTCATTTTTAATTTTGTAGTTGTGAGTGAATAGGGGAACGTTATGGCGATCTGGTTCTTGCAGAATCATGAGGATGAGGGGTGGGTTAGCTTTGGTGGCGTTGGTGAGAGAGATGAATTTTGGTTTTTCAGGAAACTCATTGGTTGTGGCCTCTGCAAACAAGTTCTGATGGGGGTGGTTGTTTTTAATGGAGCAACAGTCGACAAATTTATGGGAATTAGTCTTGTGAAAATTACACCAAACTACATTTTTTGTCACCGACGAAGAAGAAGGATAAGGTTGAGAATGAGAAGGAGGTGGGTTTTTATCATGGGTTCGATTTGGTGGATATCAAATGTGAGGAGACAACTGTCTTTGTATGTTGAAGGCCCATAACAAAGCCTTGTCCAGATAAGCACTGACAAAAATATGTACCTCTCATCGAAGAGGTAACAATAAACCCGAATTGAAATTAATTATTAATACCTCATCTAGTTCGCTGAAATTTAATTGGATGCATAGCTTGCATAAGACATCGATGTATCCTTGAATTGATTTATTCAAAAGTTGACGAAGTTATAAGCACTTGGCGAGAAAATTCTAAATATATCCTGGAGGTTAGAAGCGTTCCCTCAATGGCTGATAGAATGTATCCCACGATGAAATGCAGTCATTTGTCAGGGAATATGGTGTACTGAGCTCGATGATCAATTCAAACCTTTCCAATTATGTGTCCCAACAGGTTTGTGTGGTTCCTTCTAGTTGAAGGATGGATATCTACAACTTGGTGGCCTCTTCCATCTTACGCAAGGTATTGAAGTAAGTGGAGAGGCTATGAATCCAAGAGTCAACCGTCTCTCCATTCATTTGGTCAACAAACTTGGGTAACTGAGAATGGGTGTCCAACTAGATGGTCACTAGAGGTCATTGTTGTTGAAGTCGAATCAGTTCTTGGAGAGCCAACGCCAGGTAGGCATCTAGAGTTGATGTGGCTGTGTAGGATTCGTCACTACAGGCATCTTGTCGAGGCGACATGGCTGGCAGGAACTGAATATAGCTTGAGGAGGGTGTGAGAGTAACCTTGAGAAGGGTGAAATGAATGGTCTGAGCAAAAGCGTGAGAATAAGTATGAAGACCCCCCAAAAAAATTTGAATTGGGTGGATGAAGTTCTTGGTCCCAAGGACAGAACTTGCTATGATACCAATTGATCTAATAGTGTGAGGGCATATTATACCATGGAGACTCATTTTTCTATGAATGCATGCTCTCATAGATATGAGTGAGGGACCCTCTCAGTAGACTAAGCGAATTGGAAGATTGGCGCAATCAAGGAAGAGGGAAAATGCTACTTTCTGGAGATAGATGCCTTGTCTATTCCTTATGTTGTCCACCAATGAACTGAAGGGGCATATTTCTCATACACTTAGCATAATAAGAGATGCGCAATAGTTCCTTTGGTGTGCATTTTCTCTCTCAACCCTCACCTAACAGTAAAAACGAAAACACAAGATTGTTCTCTCACTCATCTTAGCAAAGGAAAAAATCAATGTTACATAAGAAAAATAGATAATGCAAGGTTCACAAAACTTCATCAAATGTATTAGAGGATTGTCTCCCTTCTTAAACAATCAAGGTGATCTTCTACAAATGGTAAATTCCGATTTATTGTTCTGCATTTCTCTACTCAATCAGATTGGAAAGAGAAATTTCCTGCAATGTTTAATGACAGAACTAACTGTTCACTAAAATAGACATCGCCATTATTTACTTAGACTGGCGAATGCTTTATTACAATAAAATATTGACTAACACTGAAAAAGATCAGAAAACTATCATATCATTACTTCTCCTTCTCTCCTTTCTTGTTGGAGACGACTTATACTATGTTGTGTGCTTCCTAAGGAAGGTTGATGTCCTTCGTTATTGGTCCACACGTCAACACACACATTCATACCTTTTCATCCGATACAAATGGCGAGGATCCACACGGATTCCATGTGGAAGTTAAGTGGATAGTGGGTGGGAAAAACCTATAAACTTTAAGATACTATAACTTATAACCTTAAACTCAAATTTTAGCATATTTATAATCGTTGTAAAGCTCTTAAAGAGTAGAACAGATCTATAATCTCGAAGTTATGTTTAGAAGGGTGTTTAAGGAGAGGAAATATAGACACCCCACTGCCCTAGGATGCATAGGGAGTCGAGTGTGTTACAGTTGGGAAGATTAGGGAATATCTATGTTGATGCATTGATGGATTTCTGTGTACTCTACTAGGGGATAGAAATTATTTCCTTCAAGTCATTTAAGTACGATCTTTCTTCAAAAATAGATTTTTAGATATTAAAATAATAATAATAGTAATTTTTTATCATTGAAGGTTCAAGATAAAAAATAAATTATCCTATGTAATTTATGCTTTCTATGTATTCTATGAAGGGATTGAAATTTCTTTCCTTAAATCCATCCATTAACTTTCTAAAAAAAAAAACGATTAAAAAAATAAATATTTATCATGAAAGGTTCTTGATAACAGATCACTTTCATAGGTAATGATATCTTTAAATATACACAATGAAGGATGGTAATAGATTTTCTTTGATTCATTGCACTTAGAGAAGCATGATGCACTACAACCAAAGTGGAAAAAAAGTGTCACGACAGAGGATTTGAGATATAGATCATGGTAGATCTTTTCTGTTGGATTTATTGAACTTTGGAAATGTCCGTTAACTGTCATGTGGTTTGGGAAGAGTCATCATATACCGCGAAGAATGGGGTTCTTGGGATAATTCAGTTGAAAATTTTGGTAGCAACTTATGTTTTGAGCAAGTTAACCCAACTTACTATCCACGACAGAAATATGATTTGGAAAGGTATGGGGACCGTAAATTTCAATAAGTTTTGACTGTCTGATGTTGTTGAGATCCATAATTTAGTTTTGAGTTTAGTTTTTAGATTCTATTGAGTTTTCCCTAGTTACGAACCCGTTGTGTGCCATGTCCAATGGAACGTTACTTGCCACATAACCACGCACATGCCTACCTTTTCATTTGGTACATATGACGAGGATCCACATGGATTGGACATGGAGGTTAAGTGGATAGTGGGAAGGAAATACCTCGAAACTTTAAGAGACTATAACGTATAACCCTAAACCTATATTTTAACATATTTATAGTCGTAGAAAAGCTCTTAAAGACTAGAATAGATCTATGATATCGAGGTTATATTTAGAAGGGTGTTTAAGGAGAGGAAATATCGACACCCCACTTCCCTAGGATGCAAAGGGGGTCGAGTGTGTTACACTTGGGTACATTAGCAGATATCTATGTTGATGCAACGATGAATTTCTATGTACTCTACTAGAGCATGGCAATTTTTTCCTTCAAGTGATTTAAGTATCATTTTTCTTAAAAAATAATTTTTTAGATATTAAAATAATAATAATAGTAACTTTTTATCATTAAAGGTTTAAGATAACAAATAAATTATCCTATATAATTAGTTCTTTCTAAGTATTTTATGAAGGGATGTAAATTTGTTTCCTTAACGTCATCCATCAACTTTCTAAAAACAAAAAAGATTCTAAAATTAATCTTTAGCATGAAAAGATAATAGACTCTTAAGTAATGATATCTTTCTATATACTCAATGAAGGATGGAAATTTCTTTCGTTTGATTCATTACACTTAGGGAAGCATTATTCAATACAACCCAAGTGGAAAAAAAGTGCCATGTCCAAAGGAAACATTATGAACTAAAATGGAAAAGAGTTTGAGGTTAGATGTCTAATAGCTAACTATTTTTTAATTTCCATCCTCCAATCTTAAAATCAAAATATCCATCTTAATCAAGATCTTTTAACCAACTAGAAGTTTACATTGTACACATGTTTTGTTTTCTATCATACCTCTTATTGCTTAATAGAACTGGGGTTGAGAAAAAAAAACGAAATCCATGTGTCCTTCATGGTCCAAGAATATAAATCACCTATCTTGGTAAATTCTTATAACTCCACCATGAATTGAGCAATATGTTAAGGGATATGTTGGAAATGCATCCAAACAAGAGACCCATAAATCTTGAACTAAATCCATATGGTTCTTCCTTTGGACAAATTACCTAATGAATGTAATATTCTAAATGGATTGAGCTAACAATTTATTGAACAAGGGAGGGGCATACCAATTATGGATCCCACTTTTTTATGATACTAAGTGTGTTGTCTTCAACATTTGATGACACCACTTCCATAACCCAAGCAATTCCATTGACAAAGGAAGCAAATAAATCACCCATATTATAAACATTCATGTCCATATTGTTTCACATTGCGTGCCTTTTAACTAACTAAAATAGGATTATACATAAAAGGTGAACGAGACCTCTTGGTTTCACATAAGAATAGATTTCAAAGAGACCTCAAGGTTCTAACCAATTTGAGAAGTTATACAGTACTATACTAATTCCCATGGAATCAAGCACCTTAAACAATGAGCCATAGAAAATATTGTTGTTGGGTATGGAAGCCCACAAAATGTGAGGATCCCAATCATAGGTGCAACACTGCACTCTAAATCAAACTACACATGTGCCTCATATAAATCTCTGACAAATAAGACCACTATGCCGAGAAACTACATCTCATCCATGAATTGTGTCTCATTAGTAAACTTATAAACCAATTAAACAAAAAAACATTCTTAACATTCGAAACCAATTAAACAAAAAAACATTCATAACATTCTAAACCAATTAAACAAAAAAACATTCATAACATATAGTATTCTTAGCCACAGGTCATATTGAAAGACAACCCATGCTTTGCTTGTATGAAAGATCATGCCGACGTTGTAAGCAAACTTCATTTTTGTTTATAGAAACAAAAAGGAATGTAATTCAATATAAATAAAAGTTAATGACATTCAATGGAAAGAATAAAAACATTGATCCATATAATATTTTTGTTTACAGAGCGACGAGCACTATTTTTGTTTATAGGTGAAAAGGAGAATGCGAGCTAAACAAAATCTTGTATTGTAGTATTGAAGAGAAATTATAGTTACTGGAAAAAATGGAAACTGTGGTGTAATTGATAGGGGTTCCCGTAAAACCTATTGTTGGTAAAGAGTTGAGTGCAAAGGATTTGGTACCCGATCGCTTCATCGATGATGAATCAAGGAGGATAATTATCGAGCAGAGATGGTATCAACTCGATTATAGACATGGTATCAAAAATCGTTTGTTGTCAGAGTCCGAGTTTTATACACCCACCACCCATGATGTAGGTAAGGTATTATTTCTTGAATTGGCAGGTAAGATGATCTTCCATACTGAACCTATTATTCGATTCCCGCTTCCCCCAAATCCTCGGCAAATAATTCAAGTTAACAACAACATCAATTCTCCAAGATTCACAGTTGCTTCATTCATAGTTGTAACATTCAATGTGCTAACGGATGAATGTGCTAGACAAGAGTAGCATCCCAACTGTCCTTCCTTCATGCTCAGTTGGGAATACTGTCGACAAAACTTGCCGAAAGAAATATTATAGTGCGACGCTCACATCATTTTCTTCCAGGAGGTCCAAGTGAACCACTTTTATAATTTTTTCTATCGGGAATTGGCCGAGCTAGGGTATGAAGGGTTGTTTAAGGGAAAGGAGAGAACATGGCTGGCTGGGCCAAATGATGGATTTGCAATGTTTATAAAAAGAATCAGTTTGACTTGGTAAAAGAGTGGTGGATAGATCTTTCTGGATATCATTTTAACAACATTTCCCTTAATGCCATCCTTTCATTAAAAAACACTTGTGAACGTGTGTGCATAGCAAATACCCACATGCATGCAAATCCTAATAACAGTGAAGAAAATCTAGGGCAGGTTTATTGCTTTCTCAAGGAAATGGAGAAATATGATGTTCCACGTGTAATATGCGGGGATTTCAATTCTTTGCCTAGAAGCGCCCCCTACTAACTTCTTACCAAAGGCTATGCCCATCCCTCAAACAATAAATATTTGTATTATGATTCAAAGCAACTTACCAAAAGGATTCACCATACACTACCTTTAGCAAGTGCTTATTCTTCCTATTTTCAATGCGATGTTGCACAGCTATAGAAATCGAGAAGAAGATGAATGGTGAAACAAGGGAGCCCCGTTTCACTAACTTCATCCATAATTTTAAGGGAACGATGAATTTTAAGGGAATGTTGGATTACAAATTCTACATTACCCCTAATTTGAAAGTGGTGTCGTTGATGGAGCTGGTCGATGAGGAGGAGGTGAAGGACGATGCTCTTCCTTCACATACTCGCTCTTCCGATCATATCGCAATTGCAACAAATTTTAGGTTGCACCAAATGGGGAAAGTGCACGAAACTAGAGAGGCTAGTTTGCCTTTGGTGGATGAATTGCACCAAATGGTTGAAAGCACACAAAACTGAAGTAGTTTGTCTTTGATTGGTGGTTACTGTAAAGTTAGGTAGTTTGGCTTTGGTCGATGATGACTGTAAAGTCATTTTCTTTTTTTTATAAATTAAGACCGATTTTGGTTTATTAAATATTTCATATATAATGCTCACGTTGATATAAAAATTTAGTCTTTTAAAATATTTTGTTGTATAATATCTAATTAATTTAATTAAAAACATATTACTTAATATCATTATTGCATTAATTATTGATTGCTTGATTTAAAAGAAAATAAATTTGCTAAATAATTTTATTTATTATAGATAAAAATAAATAAAAAAATTAATATAGCTATTTTGTGAACTGCAAATTATTATTATTATTTTTTTAACTTCACATTTTTATTTATCTAACTCATAAAATATTTTTAAACATTTTATAAAGTAATTTAGTTGTTCATCTTCTCATCTATCCTAATTAGTCCATACTTTCTATTTAAATAACATGGAGGGTCATGTGTTGATTTTGGTAAGCTCATATTTAAAATATTTTTGGTTTGCTTTAATATATTCCCTCAATTGGCCATGTTGGCTAAGGTCATGCATTCCATGTAATACATTGGTGTACTAATGTGTGTGGATTGAAATACCCTATTTATCGAACAAAAGTTGTGAGAAGTTTTAGACCTTAGTAAATTTCTATTGCCTCTGCCTCATTGTTGGCAGTTTCCCCAATGCCCCATGAATATCTAATTCCCTAATGTTCTCCAGAAGTAAACATCACCCCACTTGCACCTGCTTCCCTTGGCTCAACAAGTTAGTTGAGTTTAGATTCACTTTTTGAAATATCTTTCTTGATATTTGGACATATTCACATTATGTCTTGTTACAATCCCCTTTCTCTCCACGAACAAAAAAAATTGATTGATTTCATCATTAATCCTTGAACTAGATGGAGAAAACAATTCATCTCATTTTTTAATAGATGTTTTTATGTTCAACAAGAAGTCATTTTTTAATTGATGTTTTCATCTTCAACAACAAGTCCTTCTGGTCATATTCCATATTCATGAAGCTTTAGAGTATGAGAATTATTCGTGATGCAGGAGCATCACTCCAAGCCAGCTACGCACCAGCCAACCAACACACCCAAAACACGTTCAATGGAGAGGAGAGGTGCAACCCTCTCACTTTCAAATTTCAAATTTGAATTTAATGTATTAAATGTTTGTAAGGTTGGTAGAGCCAAAGCCATGCCTTCGAGCATGTTGTAGTTGGTGTTGCCATAATGGCTGACAAGTTTATGGGGATCTAGATCCAATTCAGATTAGATGGCCCATTCAATGTAAATGAATGTAATTTAATGATAGTTGGTGAGATGGAGGGAAGCGCTCAAGGAGCCCCCTTTTGTAAAAAGATCTTTTTTTTGTTTTTTCTTAAAAAAACAAGGGGAAGAATAGAAAAAATAGGGAGAGGAGAAGAATCCATGACTCTATTGTAGTCAGATCTTGAGCACATTTGTAAAGAGGCATTTTTATTAATACAAACAAAGTGCAGTTTTTCCTGCATGTTATTCTGGGTAATTGAATGAATGTCTTTATGTGCTTATGATATGTTGTAGATGTATGTTTGTACGCATTTGCAGGTTACAGACATAAATTGTTTTCTGTTGGGTTATTTGATTCCAAGTTTGGTTCTTTGTGGCTTCATGCAAGAGGATGCATGATAGAACACTGTGGGTTTTTTAAGCCAGTGCATAGAGTGCACTACTGAATTCTGTAGAATTTAGACAGAGACGTGTCAGGAGGGCACACCAGAGGAAATCTTGGACTTGAAGGAAAACCCCCAGGATCATTGAACATCCTGAAGGAGAGACTGTGCAGAGGAGAGAATAGAGAGGGAAGACAGAACGTCTGAGGTTCTATAAAGCTCTTCTAGGAGGGCATCGAGTGAGTGCAAGGAGTGCATAGGAGGAACTCTGTTTCGAGTTCAGGGAAGACATAACTACTGCAAGTTCTGTAGAGCTCTGCTAAGAGGGCATTGGGTGAGTGCATATAACGCATCGAAAATAAATCTCCTTCGAGTTCTGACGAAAGGGAAGTGTCAAGTTCGAAG
>JASDQU010100011.1:912790-932898 GCA_032191745.1 Picea mariana
TTCGAGTTCAGGGAAGACATAACTACTGCAAGTTCTGTAGAGCTCTGCTAAGAGGGCATTGGGTGAGTGCATATAACGCATCGAAAATAAATCTCCTTCGAGTTCTGACGAAAGGGAAGTGTCAAGTTCGAAGACAACCAGAGTTACTGAACACTCTGTGGGGTATGCAAGGCGTGCATTGAGAAAAGGAATTCCAAGAGGGCGTGACGAATTTTTTTTCAAGAAATACTTTGGATCTGATATTGAGGAAATCTCAGCAGCACAAAGAGTGTGCGAGGGTGGACTTATTCTAAGTCCCGAAGTTCAAGAGGAACAGTGCCTTTGCGCACAGAGAAATAGAAGAAAGGATAAGAATGTCGAGAAACCTTTCAAGGTTTCTAAATTGACTAAGCTCAGGAGGGGAATCATTTCTATAATGCAGATGAGACCCAAAGGAACCGGGCTCGCAAGGAAGCATCAAAGGCCAAGACCTTCGAGTGTCGAATTTCTTCCAAGGGAAGGGAAGAGGTGTAAGATCAAGAAGAGGAGCATAACTGTCATTGGATCGATACTGGGAGGAAAGATTTGGACCGTTGAATCTACGTCCAGACACATAGGAGGAGAGAGTGAAAGGAGGATATATCTGAATTGTCAAATCTAACGTCAATACCTGACAACTATTGGATCAGGCGAAGGTTTAGGGGGTTTAAACCCTTGGATATCCACATATTCATGAATCAGGGGTTGGAGGAGCAGAGGAGGCTACACCCCATACTTGCAATCATTGAAATCGAGAGATCGCACCAGCCGTTGGATTTGGAACGCAGTGGATCAAGAGCTGTTGGATCAAGGATACATGCACGGGATTTAGTCCCTAGGAGGTGCACATAATATCATATCGTGACCATAAAATCTCATGTAAAGGACCGATATCCATTAGATCTAGAAAGAGGAGAATGAGGTTTAACCCTCGTAGAAGCAAAGGAGAGGACTCGAAAAAAAATCCCGAAAGCATCGTGACCGTCCACAAGAGGACACGTGCCAAGCTGTCAAGGTTTCGAGAAAAGGCCCGAAAGATTCTGAGTCATCGATCTAGTTAGATCGTGGTCGTCGATTCCAGAAGGACCTGGGCCGTTGATCTCTCAGTAGAGAGATTTCGACATTTCGTGGACCGGGGATTCGAAAGGGAAAGGAGGAATGCTTGCATCGCGATTCCCTGAATTGCGAAATCCAGTAGCACTTTGATTTTAAGCATGTGGTCATAGAGTGGTGGTCATGTAGATGGAGGCTAAGGGAGGAGCTAGAGCCATTAATCCCTTTTCGACATTTCAACCAATAGGAGTTCAAGAGTGAAGGAGTTGTGAGACAGGGAGTCTCAACTCGCAATATCGTGAAACCTCGAAAAGTATTCAGAGGAATAGCACCAGGTCATCGGACCAGGTCACAAGGAGAAGGTTTAAGAGAGGAGCCAAGGAGCCGTTAGACCCTTTCAGGGTTCGAAATTTCATAAATTATGAGGATAAGGAGCTGGGGCACTTTGCGTTGAAAACCCCAAAGTCATGAAATGAAAAAGGTGCCTATTTGGCTTGGCTCGAGGTCATAGTGACGTGGTCGCTTGGAGGAGGTGAAGCTCGCACCTTGTTCTCGTTCGCACAGGTGGGGTTTTCAAAGGACCTGTGGATCGTTTGGGTTCCAGCGAGAACCAAGTGAGTTGTTCCAGCTTAGCACAGTTGTGGAGATCGATCTTGCACAGATCTAGGCTTGAGGGTTGGGGGTCTGTGTCAAAGTGGTATCAGAGCTTGATTTTGTCTATATATTGGAGGCAAAGGGAGCTAGAGGAAAAGGAAAACAAAGTGTTGAAGCTCTATGATGATCGTTTCAAGGTGCAAAATAGTCAATAGATAGTCAGGAGGACTGTAGGAAAGTCTGGAAGCACTCATGGTTGTAGAGTGACAACAACAAGTTTTCCAGGAGGGAAGACATGAACAGGAAGATGGCTACCGCAGGCCATGGATGCGGTGGAAAGAAGAACCACCAGTAACAGAGAAAAGATGAGATGGATGAAGAGCTCACTGAGATAAGGGCGAGAATGGAAGAGCTTGAGCTGCAGATGAGACAGGATGCAAAGCCGCATTGGGTATATGAATGGCCCATAAAGAGAAGGGTAAAGTGGCCAATTTAGTATTTATTGGCTCGAAGGCAGCGGAGATTGCTGAAGGAATGAATGAGGCATATTAGAAGCCTCAGGGACAGAGAAGGAGTGATTCACACTTGTGAACTAGAGACTGGGAGAAATCTCAGTGACGTTGAGAATGAGATGAGATCGCTGGAGGATCTCATAGAATGCCAAGTGGGCAAAAGAAAATTCCCAATTTTCCAAATGGGTAGGGAGAAGGAGATGAGACTGTTTGAAAGTATCGGGAGCTCAGAAGTGAGTTCATTTTAGCAAGGAGTGTTGATGGAGATGGGATCGATTGATCTCATAGACTGCCAGGTGGGTAGCAGAAAAATCCCATACTGCCAAGTGGGCAAGGGAGAGCAGATGAACTCAGAGGTGAGTTCATATCAGCAAGAGGAGTTGACAAAGAAGGAAGGTTAGAAAAGTATTCTGATGATTGGGGGAATTCGTGTATTCCTACCACATAGCCCAATTGAGGCCAGAGAATGTGTTACAGATGTAGCAACAGAAGAAGGAAAACCAACAATGACAATCATGGAGGAAGAAAAGGTGGAGCAGGTGCGAATATCTTCCCCAGCAGAAAAAGAGAATCCAGATGAGTTACTCACTCCATGGGAGAAGGAGCTAGAAATGTTAAAGGATTGGTTGAACAATCCAGAACCAGTAGACAACTACCGAGAGAAAAAATTCATGCATATGTTAGCAAAGGAGCATTCCAAGGAATCACTCAAAAATTTCATCCAGGGAGATGAACAGATGATAACTGTAGTGTCTAGGCATGCAGAAGAAGATGAAGGAGAATTCTAGTATGAGGAGCAGCCGGAGGAAGCTAGAATTCAACCAGCACAAGGCGAAATGGAAGAAGCAAGTTTGTCAGAGAAGATGACTAAACAACAGATCAGTTGAGAAGATAAGACCGCAGAGCTGAATTTTGCAGTAGGGTGGCAAGTTGAGGCCACAGAGGAAGAATATATTCTGGGGGATCGGGATGATCTACCCATTTGTAGGAAAGAAGTGCAGCGGATCACACTACAAAAGGAAAGGCATCCATGGGAGCAACTGGACTAGGAGATTGAGAATATTAGAAGGTTGATGTCGAGGTCAGCAACAAAAACTGCCAGTGAGGAGGGGATGAGCAGAGGAGAACCTACCATAGCAGCAGGGAAGTAGAAGCAATAGGAGCAGTGAAGCGATGGAGTGGATGGACAATTCCAAAGAACTATTTGGGATCCAGGTGGATTTTGATAGCCATGCTTGGAAGCTCATGAGAAGGAGCTCATGAATTTCTCACAGAAGAGGAGTATGATGCAGGAGCATCACTCCAAGCCAGCTACGCGCCAGCCAACCAACACACCCAACATGCGTTCAATGGAGAGGAGAGGTGCAACCCTCTCACTTTCAAATTTCAAATTTGAATTTAATGTATTAAATGTTTGTAAGGATGGTAGAGCCGAAGCCATGCCTTTGAGCATGCTGTAGTTGGTGTTTCCTTAATGGCTAACAGGCTTATGTGGATCTAGATCCAATTTGGATTAGATGGACCATTCAATGTAATTGAATGTAATTTAATGAGAGTTGGTGACATGGAGGGAAGCGCTTGAGGATCCCCCTTTTGTAAAGAGATCTTCTTTTTGTTTTTTCAAAAAAAAGAGAGGGGAAGAATAGAAAAATAGGGAGAAGAGAAGAAGACATGACTCTATTGCAGTGAGAGCTTGAGAACATTTGTAAAGAGGCATTTTTATTAATATAAACAGAGAGCAGTTTTTCCTGCATGTTATTCTGGGTAATTGAATGAATGTCTTTATGTGCTTATGATATGCTATAGATGTATGTTTGTACGCATTTGCAGGTTACAAACAAAAATTGTTGTCTATTGGGTTCTTTGATTCCAGGTATGGTTCTTTGTGGATTCATGCAAGAGGTTGCATGACAGAACACTATGGGTTTTGTAAGCCAGTGCATAGAGTGCACTCCTGAATTCTGTGGAATTTAGGCAGAGACGTGCCAAGAGGGCGCACCAGAAGAAATATTGGACTCAAAGGAAAACCCCCAGGATTGCTGAACTTCCTGAAGGAGAGACTGTGCAGAGGAGAGAATAGAGAGGGAAGACAAAACGTTTGAGGTTCTGTAAAGCTCTTCCAGGAGGGCATCGATCGAGTGCAAGGAGTGCACAGGAGGAACTCTGTTTCGAGTTTAGGGAAGACAAAACTATTGTAGGTTCTGTAGAGATTTTCCAAGAGGGAATTGGGTGAGTGCATAGAACGCACCGAGAAGAACTCTCCTTCGAGTTCTAAGGAAAGGGAAGTGTTGAGTTCAAAGACAACTAGATTTACTGAACACTCTATGGGCTCTGCAAGGTGTGCATTGAGCAAAGGAACGCCAAGAGGGACTGAAGCATTTCTTTTCAAGAAATACTTTGGATCTGAGATTGAGGAAATCTTAGCAGCACAAGGAGTGTGTGAGGGTGGACTTATTCTAAGTCCCGAAGCTTAGGAGGAATAGTGCCTTTGCGCACATAGCAACAGAAGAAAGGAGCAGAAGGTTGAGAAACCTTTCGAGGTTTCTGAATTGACTAAGCTCAGGAGGGGAAGTGTTTCTATAACATAGATGAGACCCAAAGGAACCGTGCTCACAAGGGAAGCATCGAAGGCCGAGACCTTCGAGTGTCAAATTTATTCCAAGGGAAGGGAAGAGGTGCAAGTTCAGGAGGAGGAGCACAACTGTCGTTGGATCGACACTGGGAGGAAATATCTAGACCATTGAATCTATGACTAGGCACATAGGAGGAGAGAGTGCAAGGAGGATAGATTTGAACTGTCAGATCTAACGCCAATACCCGACAATCATTGGATCAGGCGAAGGCGCAGGGGGTTTAAACCCTTGGATATCCACATATTCAATAATTGGGGGTTGGAGGAGTAGAGGAGGCTGCATCCCATACTTTCAATCACCAAAATCGTGAAATCGCGCCAGTCGTTGGATATGGAGCGCAGTGGCTCGAGAGCCGCTGGATCAAGGATACATGCATGAGATTTAGCCATTAGGAGGTGCACATAAGATTAGATCGTGAACGTTATATCTCATGTAAATGACCGATAGCCATAATATCCAGAAAGAGGAGAACGAGGTTTAACCCTAGTAGAAGCAAAGGAGAGGACTCGAAAAAAAATATCGAAAGCATCGTGACCGTCCACAGGAGGACACATGGAAAGCGATCAAGGTTTCGAGAAAAGGCCTGAAATATTTTGAGCCGTGGATCCAGTTAGATCATGGTTGTCAGCTCCAGAAGGACCTGGGCCATTAATCTCTCAGCAGCAAAATTTTGGTATTTCATGGACCGAGGATTAGAAAGGGAAAGGAGGAACGCTTGCATCGCAATTCCGTGAATTTCAAAAGACGGTAGCACTTTGACGTTATGCGCATGGTCACAGAGTGGTGGTCACATGGACGGAGGCCAAGGGAGGAGCTAGAGTCGTTAAGCCCTTTTTGGCATTTCGACAATTGGGAGTTCAAGAGTGAAGGAGTCATGAGACCGGGAGTCTCGACTCATGATATCGCGAAACCCTGAAAAGAATTCAGAGGAATAGCACCAGGTCATCGTACCGGGTCACAGGGAGAAGGTTTAAAGGAGGATCCAAGGAGCTGTTAGACCCTTTCGAGGTTCATCATTTCAGAAATTCTGAGGACAAGGAGCCGGGGCACTTTGCGTTGAAAACCCCGAAGTCGTGAAATGTGAAAGGTGCCTATTTGGCTTGGCTCGAGGACATAGTGACATGGTCGCTTGGAGGAGGTGAAGTTCACACCTTGTGCTTGTTCACACAGGTGGGGTTTCCGAAGGACCTGTGGATCATTTGGGTTCCAGCGAGAACCAACTGAGCTATTCCAGCTTAACACAATTGTGGAGATCGATCCTCCGAGGATATCGACTTGAGAGTTGGGGGTTTGCGTCAATTCAACTTAAAAAAACAAGAGTCTTATTCCTAATATTAATCTAAAGTACTAGTATGGACTTCAAATAATTAACATTCCAAAAATAAATGTTTTTCCCCTCCGAAGAAGTCCTCATCATGCACACATATTCATTTAATTTCATTTTTCTACATGTCATTATGTGTTTTAGCATTTTTCTTAAAAATTTAATGCAACGTGATTCAATATTATCGGGTGAAAACACGAAGTTGGGAAACAATTTTTTGAGAATTGGGTGTTTTTCGGTTATAATTTCCAATTTGGGTTTTTAGTTTCGACCGTTCGGTGTTGTCGAGATCCAAAATACAATTTAGTTCCTTACATTATCCACAAATGAAATAAAGGGGTGCCTTGCTCATACACTTAGCATAATAGGAGATGCACACTAGTTCCTTTGGTGCACATTCTCTCTCTAAACCCTCACCTAATAGTAAAAAATGAAAAGCACAAGATTGTTCTCTCATTCGTCTTAGCAAAAATGAAAATCAATGTTACACAAGAAAAATAGATAATGCAAGATTCACAAAACTTCATCAAATGTATTAGTGGATTGTATCCCTTCTTAAACAATCAAGGCGATATTCTACAAACTGTAAATGTCTCTTTATTCTTCTTCATTTCTCTATGCAATCAGATTGGCAATAGAAATTTCCCACAACGTTTACTACAACTAACTATTCACTAAAATAGACATCACCATTATTTACTTAGACTGGAGAATGCTTTATTACAATAAAATACTGACTGACGTTGAAATCGATCAGAAAACCATTATGGAATTACTTCTCCTTCTCACCTTTCTTGTTGTAGATGACTTGTACTCTTTTGTGTTCTTCCTAAGGAAGGTTAACGTCCTTCCTTATTGGTCAAATTCTTCCTTTTTTAGATTTGGAAGCGTCCCTCCTTCTGCCACCAACATAGGGATGTTTTGCTGCACTGTCTCGACTGTCATCCACTTGTCCTGTCTCTGGAGTTTTTCATTGTTGACCAACCAGGTATGAAACAAGATGTTGCTTGGCAAAATCTGGTGTTATCTGCAAGGATGTTGCGACTAGAGTATGTTTCTATGATAAATTATGAACACCACTATGGTCAGGATATTGTTCTTGATGTTGATGTGTTGATCCTGACGTAGTTAAAATGAGAGGCATATTTGTAGGCATCCGATACTGAAATCCAACACAGACCTCGAAAGGTAAGAACTATGTGGAAGAGGAGGTGGAATTCTTTGGCGTAGTGGCAGTAAGTGACAGGGAAACCTCATTGTTTATGCATCGCTCCAAGCGAAAACTGAGAGGCAATATGGGGTAAGGGATAATGATCTTTAATTGTTTCTTGGGTGCGGGAATGGTAAGCAATAACTAGAGGATGTTCTATAGTGTCTTGGATAACCAAGAGAGATGATGGAGCATTGGGTAATGATGTGCCAGGAATGAGATCGATGGATAGAGCAAGGGCTTGAGAGGGTGGGAGCCTTGACAGAGACTGCGAGAAATTGGCAAATTCCGAGAGTAGAGGGAGTATTGTGGGAGGTGTTGTATTAGTGAGGTTCTCGGGCTGAACATGGTGGGTCAAGCAAAGAGAGACAATGTTGGTATTGATAACATGGTGAGTAGCTATGGTATCAGTTCGTGGCAGTGGTGAAGTGATAGAAGATGAAGTAAGTACATAGGTGTACCCAACCTATTTAAGGTGGTAAGGATGAGTCATGGTGTGATACACCACTTGTCAGTTTTGTTTGTAAGGAAGACTAAGAAGGAGATCAACACAATCTAACAATGACATGTCAAAGATCACATTTACACGAGAAGGATCGATGGTGAAAGTGACAAAGAAACTACGAGCAATAGTAATGTGAGGACCACCCGTCTGTACCCATCCAAGCTAATATGTATGAGGTTGTGTAGTGGTGGTGAGTTGCATATGTTGGACTAATTCTTGTGATATCAGATTCGTTTTACTGTCATTGTCCATAATGAGAGTGGCGAGTTCATTTTTAATTTGGCAGCTGTGAGTGAATAGGGGAATGTTATAGCGACCTGGTTCTTACAGAATCATGAGAATGAGGGGTGGGTCATCTTCGGTGGGGTTTGTGAAAGAGATGAATTCTGGTTTCTCGGAAAACTTAGTGGGTGTGGCCTCTGCAAACAAGTTCTGATGGGGGTGTCTATTTTTAATGGCTCAACAGTCGACAGAGTTATGGGAGTTGGTCTTGTGAAAATTACACCAAACAACATTTTTGGTCGTCGACGAGGAAGAAGGATAAGGTTAAGAATGAGAAGGAGGTGTGTTATCAGCCTGGGTTCGATTTGGCGGATATCAAATGTGAGGAGACAAATTTATTTCTATGGCAAAGGCCCGTAAGAAAGAATTCTCCAGATAAGCGCTGACAAAAATATGTACCTCCCATCAGAGAGGTAACAATAAACCAGAATTGAACTTATTTATTAATACCTTGTCTGGTTCGCTGAAATGTAGGTGGATGCATAGCTTGCAGAAGACATCGATGTATCTTTGAATTGATTTATTCTAAATTTGATGGAGTTATAACCACTTGGAGAGAAAATTATGAAGATATCCTGGAGGGTAGAAGCGTTCCCTCAATGCCTGATAGAACATATCCCACGACGCAATGCGGTCATTTTTCGGGGAAGAAGGTGTACTGAGCTCGACGATCAATTCATCACTTTAAAATTATGTGTCCCACCAGGTTTGTGCTATTCCTTCTAGTTGAAGGATGGATATCTACAATTTGGTGGCCTCTTCCATCTTACGCGAGGTCTTGAAGTAAGTGGAGTGGCTACAAATCCAAGAATCGATCATTTCTCCATTCATTTGGTCGAAAAAATTGGGTAACTAAGAATGGGTGTCCAACTGGATGGTCACTAGAGGTTGTTGTTGTTGAAGTTGAATCGGTTCTTGGAGAGCCAACGCCAAGTATGCAACTGGAGTTGATGTGGCCCTGTTGGATTCCCCACTGCAGGCCTCTCGTCGAGGTGACATGGTTTGAAGAAAATGAATATACCCTAAGGAGGGTATGAGAGTAACCCTGAGAAGGGTGAAATGAATGGTCTGAGCAAAAGCATGAGAATAAGTATGAAGAACCCTGAAAAAAAATTGAATCTAGTGCATGAAGTTCTTGGTCCCAAGGACAAAACTTTCTCTGATACCAATTGATATGATAGTGTGAGGGCATCTTATTCCATGGAGACTCGTTGTTATCTAAATGCATGCTCTGATATATATGATTGAGGGACCCTCTCAGTAGACTAAGCGAATTGGAAGATTGGTGCAATCAAGGAAGAAGGAAAGTGCTACTTTCTGGAGATAGACGCCCATTCTATTCCTTATGTTGTCCACCAATGAACTGAAGGGGCGTATTTCTCATATGCTTAACATAATAAGAGATGTGCATCGGTTCCTTTGGTGTGCATTTTCTCTCTCAACCCTCACCTAATAGTAAAAATGAAAACACAAAATTGTTCTCTCACTCATCTCAGCAAAAGCGAAAATCAATGTTACACAAGAAAAATAGATAACACAAGATTCACAAAAGTTCATCAAATGTATTAGAGGATTGTCTCCCTTCTTAAACAATCAAGGCGATCTTCTACAAACGGTAAATTACACTTTATTGTTCTTCATTTCTCTGTGCAATCAGATTAGAAAGAGAAATTTCCCGCAGTGTTTAATGACACAACTAACTATTCACTAAAATAGACATCGCCATTATTTACTTAGACTAACGAATGCCTTATTACAATAAAATATTGATCGACATTGAAAACGATCAGAAAACTATCATAGCATTACTTCTACTTCTCTCTTTGCTTGATGGAGACGACTTGTACTCTGTTGTGCACTTCCAAAGGAAGTTTGATGTCCTTCCTTATTGGTCCACACATCAACACACACGTCCATACCTTTTCATCCGATACAAATGGCGAGGATACACACGGATTCCATGTGGAAGTTAAGTGGATAGTGGGTGGGAAAGACCTATAAACTTTAAGAGACTATAACTTATAAACTTAAACTCAAATTTTAGCATATTTATAGTCGTTGTAAAGCTCTTAAAGAGTATAATAGATATATGATCTCGAAGTTATGTTTATAAGGGTGTTTAAGGAGAGGAAATATCGACACCCCACTGCCCTAGGATGCATAGGGAGTCGAGTGTGTTAAAGTTGGGCAGATTAGGGAATATCTATGCTTATGCATTGATGGATTTATGTGTACTCTACTAGGGGATATAAATTATATCCTTCAAGTCATTTAAGTACGATCTTTCTTCAAAAATAGCTTTTTAGATATTAAAATAATAACAATAGTAATTTTTTATCATTGAAGGTTCAAGATAACAAATAACTTATCCTATGTAATTTATGCTTTCTATGTATTCTATGAAGGGATTGAAATTTCTTTCCTTAAAGCCATCCATTAACTTTCTAATAACAAAAAATATTAAAAAAAGAAATATTTATCATGAAAGGTTCCAGATAACAGATCACTTTCATAGGTAATGATATCTTTAAATCTACACAATGAAGGATGGTAATAGATTTCCTTTGATTCATTTCACTTAGAGAAGCATGATGCACTACAACCGAAGTGGAAAACAAGTGTCACGACAGAGGATTTGAGCTAAACATCACAACAGATCTTTTCTATTGGATCTATTGAACTTTGGGAATGTCTGTTAACTGTCATATGGTTTGGGAAGAGTCATCATAATCTGCAAAGAATGGGGTTCTTGGTAGAAGTCAGTCGAAAATTTTGGTAGTGACTTATGTTTTGAGCAGGTTAAACCAACTTACTATCCACCACACAAATATGATTTGGAAAGGTATGGGCACCGTCAATTGCAATAAGTTTCGACCGTTTGATGTTGTTGAGATCTTGAATTTAGTTTTGAGTTCAATTTTTAGGTTCTATTGGGTTTTCCCTAGTTATGAACCCGTTGTGTGCCATGTCCAATGGAACGTCACTTGCCACATCAACACACACATGCCTACCTTGTCATTTGGTACATATGACGAGGATCCACATGGATTGGACATGGAGGTTAAGTGGATAGTGGGAAGGAAATACCTAGAAACTTTAAGAGACTATAACGTATAACCCTAAACCTAGATTTTAACATATTTATAGTCTTTCAAAAACTCTTAAAGACTAGAATAGATCTATGATCTCGAGTTTATGTTTAGAAGGGTGTTTAAGGAGAGGAAATATCGACACCCCACTTCCCTAGGATGAAAAGGGGGTTGAGTGTGTTACACTTGGGTAGATTATCATATATCTTTGTTTATGCAACGATGTATTTCTATGTACTCTACTAGAGCATGGAAATGTGTTCCTTCAGGTGATTTAAGTATCATTTTTCTTAAAAAATAATTTTTTAGATATTAAAATAATAATAATAGTAATTTTTTATCATTAAAGGTTTAAGTTAACAAATAAATTATCCTATCTAATTAGTTCTTTATAAGTATTTTACGAAGGGATGTAAATTTGTTTCCTTAAAGTCATCCAACAACTTTACAAAAACAAAAAAAATTATAAAATTAATCTTTATCATGCAAAGATAACAAACTCTTAAGTAATGATATCTTTATATCTATGCAATGAAGGATGGAAATTTCTTTCCTTTGATTCATTGCAGTTAGAGAAGCATTATTCAATACAACCCAAGTGGAGAAAAAGTGCCATGTCCAAAGGAAACATTATGAACTAAAATGGAAAAAAGTTTGAGGTTAGATGTCTAATAGATAACTATTTCTTAATTTCCATCCTCCAATCTTAAAGTCAAAATATCCATCTTAATCGAGATATTTTAACCAACTAGAAGTTTACATTGTAGACATGTTTTGTTTTCTATCATACCTCTTAGTGCTTAATAGATCTGGGGTTGAGAAAAATAAATAAAAATCCATGTGTCCTTCATGGTCCAAGACAATAAATCACCTATCTTGGTAAATGCTTATAACTCCACCATGAATTGAGCCATATGTTAGGGGATATGTTTGAAATGCATCCAAAAAAGACACCCATTAATCTTGAACTAACTCTATATGGTTCTTCCTTTGTAAAAATTACCTATTGAATGTAATATTCTAAATGGATTGAGCTAACAATTTATTGAACAAGGGAGGGGCATACCAATTATGGATCCCCCTTTTTCATGATACTAAGTGTGTTGTCTTCAACATTTGATGGAACCACTTCCACAACCCAAGCAATGCCATTGAAAAAGGAAGCAAAGAAACCACCCATATTATAAACATTCATGTCCATGTTGTTTTACTTTGCATGCATTTTAACTAACTAAAATAGGTTTATACATAAAAAGTAAACGAGACCTCTTGGTTTCACATAAGAATAGATTTCAAGGAGACCTCAAGGTTCTAACCAATTTGAGAATTTATATAGTACTATACTTATTCCGATAGAATCAAGCACCTTAAACAATGAGCCATATCAACTATTGTTGTTGGGTATGGAAGCCCACAAAATGTTAGGATCCCAATCATAGGTGCAACACTGCACTCTAAATCAAACTACACATGTGCCTCATATGAATCTCTGACAAATAAGACCACTATGCTGAGAAACTGCATCTCATCCATGAATTGTGTCTCATTAGTAACCTTCTAAACCAATTAAACAAAAAAACATCCATAACATTCTAAACCAATTAAACAAAAAATCGTTTAAAATTTCAAAATCATGAAAAATATTTAATTTTTTAACTCTTAAATATAATATCTATTAATTTTTTAAAAATGACATTAAAAAAGTCTAATTAGATAAATTAGTGTTTTAAAAAATAAAACTAAAAATATACTCCTTTAACTCCCTTTCTTTGGGACCAACAAAACTTTGTCTATATATACTATAAACATATAGTATTCTTAGCCATAGGTCATATTGAAACACAACCCATGCTTTACTTGTACGAAAGATCAGGCAAACGTTGTAAGAAAACTTCATTTTTGTTTATAACCAAACTCCATTTTTGTTTATAGAAACAAAAAGTAATGTAATTCAATATAAATAAAAGTTAACGACATTCAATGGAAAGAATAAAAACATTGATCCATATAATATTTCTGTTTACAGAGCCCATAGAGCGGTTCTGTAAACAGAAATATTATCCATGTTTCTGTAAACAGAAGATCCATGTTTCTGTTTACAGAGCGGCGAGCTCTATTTTTGTTTATAGGTGAAAAGCAGAACGCGAGCTTCACAAAATCCATTATTTTAGTATTGAAGAGGAGTATTATAGTATTAAGAGAAATTATAGTCACTGGCAAAAAAAGGCAACTGTGGTGGAATTGATAGGGGTTTCGATAAAACCTATTGTTACTAAAGAGTTGAGTGCAGGGGTACCTGACCGCTTCCTCGATGATGAATCGAGGAGGACAATTAGCGGACAGAGGAGGACAATCGTTTGTTGTCAGAGTCCGAGTTATACACCCACCACCCACGATGTAGGAAAGGTATTATTTCTTGAATGGGAAGGGAAGACGATTTTCCATACTGAACCTGTTATTCGATTCCCACTTCCCCCGAATCCTCGACAAATGATTCAAGTTAGCAATGCCCCAAGCTTCACGGGTCCATCATTCACAGTTGTAACATTCAACGTGCTGAGAGATGAATGTGCTAGACCAGAGTAGTATCCCAACCGTCCTTCCTTCGCGCTCAGTTGGGAATACCGTCGACAAAACTTGCTAAAAGAATTATTACAGTGCGACGCTGACATCATTTGCCTCCAGGAGGTTCAAGTGAACCACTATTATGATTTTTTCTATCGGGAATTGGCCGAGCTAGGGTATGAAGGATTGTTTAAGGGAAAGGAGAGAACATGGCTGGCTGGGCCAAATGATGGTTGTGAAACGTTTTATAAAAAGAATCAGTTTGACTTGGTAAAACAGTGGAATATAATTTTGACAACATTGTCCTTAATGCCATCCTTTCATTAAAAAAAACTAGTCAACATCCATTCAAATCCTAATAACAGTGAAGAAAAGATAAGGCAGGTTTATTGCTTGCTCAAGGAAATGGTGAAATATGATGTTCCACGTGTAATATGTGGGGATTTCAATTGTTTGTCTGGAAGTGCCCCCCACTCACTTCTGACCAAAGGCTATGCCCATCCCTCAAACAAGAAATATTTGTATTATGATTCAAAGCAACTTTCTAAAAGGATTCACCATACACTACCTTTAGCAAGTGCTTGGGAACGATGAATTTTAAGGGAACGTTGGATTACATATTCATTACCCCTAATTTGAAAGTGGTGTCGTTGATGGAGTTGGTCAACAAGGAGGAGGTGAAGGACGATGCTCTTCCTTCACGTACTCCCTCTTCCGATCATACCGCAATTGCAACAAAGTTTAAGTTGCACCAAATGGGGGAAGTGCATGAAACTGGAGAGGCTAGTTTGCCTTTGGTTGATAAATTGCACCAAATGGTTGAAAGTACACAAAATTGAAGTAGTTTGTGTTTGGTTGGTGGTCACTGTAAAGTTAGGTAGTTTGCATGTGGTCGATGATGACTCTAAAGTTATTTTTTTTTCTTATAAATTAAGACCGATTTTGGTTTATTAAATATTCCATATATAAAGCTCACGTTGATATAAAACTTTAGTTTTTTTAAATATTTTGTTGTATAATATCTAATTAATTTAATTAAAAACATATCACTTAATATGTTATTGTATTAATTATTGATTGCTTGATTTAAAAGAAAATAAATTTGCTAAATAATTTTACTTATTATAGATAAAAAAAAATAATAAAGTTATTTTGTGAATTGCAAATTATTATTATTATTTTTTTAATTTCACATTTTAATTTATCTAACTCATTAAATATTTTTAAACATTTTATAAAGTAATTTAGTTGTTCATCTTCTCATCTATCTTAATTAGTCCATACTTTCTATTTAAGTAACATTGAGGGTCATGTGTTGATTTTGAGAAGCTCATATTTAAAATATTTTTGGTTTGCTTTAATATATTCCCTCAATTGGCCATGTTGACTAAGGTCATGCATTCCATGTAATACATTGGTGTACTAATGCATGTGGATGGAAATACCCTATTTAACGAACAAAAGTTATGATAAGTTTTAGACCTTAGTAAATTTCTATTGCCTCTGCCTCATTGTTGGCAGCTTCCCCAGTGCCCCATGCATATCTAATTCCCTAATGTTCTCCAGAAGTAAACATCACCCCACTTGCACCTGCTGCCCTTGGCTCAAAAATTTTGCTAAGTTTAGATTCACTTTTTGAAATATCTTTCTTGATATTTGGACATATTCACATTATGGCTTGTTACACTCCCCTTTCTCTCCACCAACAAAAAAAATTGGTTGATTTCATCATTAATCCTACAAGTAGTCATATTCCATATTCATGAAGCTTTAGAGTATGAGCATTATTCAACTTAAAAAAACAAGAATCTATGTTACTTTAACAAACTCTTTGATTAAAAAAAAGCCTCTACACAATTATCAATTTCTACACATTTATCTTATTCCTAATATTAAGCTAAAGTACTAGTATGGACGTCAGATAATTAACATTCCAAAAATAAATGTTTTTCCCCTCCAAAAAATTCATCATCGTGCACACATATTCATTTAATTTCATTTTTATACATGTCATTATGTGTTTTAGCATTTTTATTAAAAATTTAATGCAACCTGATTCAATATTATCGAGTGAAAACACGAAGTTGGGAAATATTTTTTTGAGAATTGGGTGTTTTTCGGTTATAATTTCCAATTTGGGTGCTTAGTTTCGACCGTTTGGTGTTGTCAATATCCAAAATATAGTTTAGTTCCTTACGTTATCCACAAATGAACTAAAGGGGTGCCTTGATCATACTCTTAGCATAGTAGGAGATGCTCACTAGTTCCTTTGGTGCACATTCTCTCTCTAAACCCTCACCTAACAGTAAAAAATGAAACACAAGATTGTTCTTTCACTCGTCTTAGCAAAAATGAAAATCAATGTTACAAAAGAAAAATAGATAATGCAAGATTCACAAAACTTCATCAAATGTATTAGTGGATTGTATCCCTTCTTAAACAATTAAGGTGATATTCTATAAACGATAAATGTCACTTTATTCTTCTTCATTTCTCTACGTAATCAGATTGGCAAGAGAAATTTCCCACAGTGTTTACTGACACAACTAACTATTCACTAAAATAGACATCGCCATTATTTACTTAGACTAGAGAATGCTTTATTACAATAAAACTATTATGGCATTACTTCTCCTTCTCGCCTTTCTTGCTGCGAATGACTTGTAATCTGTCATGCGCTTCCTAAGGAAGGTTGACGTCCTTCCTTATTGGTCCAATTATTCCCTGTTTAGATTTGGAAGCGTCCCTCCTTCTGCCACAAACGGAGGGAACTTTTTCTACACTGTACCGACTGTCATCCACTTGTCCTGTCTCTGGAGTTTTGCATTGTTGACCGACCATGTATGAAACAGGATGTTGCTTGGCACAATTTGGTGTTACTTGCAAGGAAGCTGCAACTGGAGTGTGTTTCTGTGATAAATTATGAATGCCACTGTGGTCAGGTTGTTGTTCTTGTGTTGATGTGTTGATCCCGACGTAGTCAAAATCAGAGGCATCTTAGTAGGCACCCGATACTGAAATCCAACACAGACCTCGAAAGGTAAGAAGTATGTGGAAGAGTGAGTGGACCTGTTGTAAGGTGGTTTCAACCGCACTCTCACCGGAGCACGATCGCCTCTTCCAGGACCTTCTTTTCCCCTCGGCCCGAAGAACTCAATGGTTCTTCTACTTCCCTATCAGGAAGTCTGCACCCCACAAGTTCTACCTTACGCGACCCTCGCTTCTTCCTTCCGAAGGATCGGTGCTCGCGACTTCACGAGTTCCATAGTTGAGCACTAAACCCTCGGATCCCTGAGATCCAATGTCCCGATCTTCTCCCGCTTCCTCGTGACTTTCCCTTTATTACAGCCTCGCACTATCACGACTTTTCCGCTCACGACTCTCAGCACTCGGTCCTCCAACTCCCTGTTGGAAATGTTTAACGGGTAGCATATGCTTGTCATTGATGGAAAGTACAGCAATGAAGATGGCATGGGTGCAGGAAGAATGTACAAAGGATTGTTGGCATGTTTTACATGCAGCATAGACCTGTCACTGATGGAAAGTACAGTAGTGTTGATGGCTTAAGTACAATAGTGAAGATGGAAGGTTTAGAGAGGTGAATGATCAAAAGTAGATGTCAGAATCCTTTAAGGATTCGAGGAGAATAAGCTCAGGAGGAATAGCGTTCTTATACGCGTAGGAAGCTCAGGAAAGAGATCGAGATCCATCGGATCTCATTCGGCAATCCCGACAGCTGTTGGATCAGGAGAAGCTGCGCAGATGTTAAGCGCAGGAGATGGTGTGCAGAAGAAGTGATCTGAGCCGTCAGATTGGAAGAAGATACCCATCAACCACAGGATCTGTAGAAAGTGCACGGAGGTTAATCCCTAGTGTGCAGAGGAGAACTCCCAGACAAGTCATCGGGATATTGGAAAGAGAATCCTAGCCGTCATATCGGACAGGAGCTGCACAAGGTTTATCATCGGGAAAAGGCAAGGTGAAATTTCGACGGGATCTGGACCATCCATTCGTATGGACGCGTGGCAGCCAGGAGGATTCATCGGATATTCGGGGATCGGGACTTTGAAATGTCTAGTTCACTCGACAACGAAAACCCCGAAATCACGATATGCGATTTCGCGATTTGATCACAGCAGTTAAATCAAGCAAAGATCGGGACCATCCACTTGTAGACAGGAGGTTTCATCGGATTTTCAGGGATCGAGGTTTCAATATGCAAAGAATACAATGCAATGAAAATCTCGATTTCGCGATATGCGAAATCCCGACTGAATCTGCACCGTCAGATCAACATGAGATCTAGACCGTTGATCCAACTCACGATGGTAGACCACGTCACCCAAGGACACGTGGCACAACCAGGGAATGACAGGTGTCAGGCAAATTTAACACTTCAGGCACATGCAAGTCACGAATCAGAGTGACACGTGGCAGGATCTAACACGTGTCAAACCACGTGTGACATCACCAGAGGCATCGGCGATTAGGACTTTGATATGTCAAGAACACACTGCAACAGAAACTCCGAAATCGCGATATGCAATTTTGCGATGTAATCACAACCGTTGGATAAGAATAATATCTGGACCGTTGATCTCCGTCATCAGAGAATCGGGGAACGGGAATTCTATAGGCATGTGGATGATGACATCTAAAATGCCAAAACCCCGATGAGAGGATTGACCGAGGTCATGTGTTGACGATCATATGGGCCGAGGCCTATAGCCAGCAGGGCTAGCACATGGAAAGGGGCGCATCGGCATCAGGGATCGGAACTTTGAAGTGACAAAGTCACTTGACCTCAGGAGTGCCGATTTCGCGATATGCAAAATCGCGATACAATCTGAGCCGTCAGATCAGGCTATGATCAAGACGTTGATTTTAGACCATGTCGGAGCTTCGTGAATCGGGATATGGATTTATAAGTGAAAAGAACAGTGAACATGAAGAACGCCGAAATCCCAATAGAGAGACATAAGTTTGTGGTCACGGAGTGAAGGTCACGTTGACTGGGAGCTAAGCTCAGGAGGGCTAGCGTATGAAAGGAGCCATCGGGAATCGGAGAATCGCGAGTCCGGAGGACTTGTGATTTTTGACATCGCAAATGTCGAAATCACGATGAGTGAAATCCCGATTTGATCTGAATCGTTGGATCAAGTATTGATCAGAGGGTTGTTGTTCTTCCTCACATGCTAACGCTTCAGTTATGAATCCGTTAAGAGAAACAGACTAATAATGACAAATCGGTTATCGTTTTAGTTGCTAAGACAGGTGTTCTTGTTTCAGCTGAGTAAAGGCGTAGTGGAACCATCGGTGAGGGGTGTGTAAAAGAAAATGAGACAGACTGTTCATGTGTGGATATTCTGGGAGAAAAAGCTAGTAATTGAAAGAGAAAGGATGAGCTCGACTATTACAGAGAAGACGAAGAGTCTCAACTGCCAGAGAGGCTGAGGAATCTCAGTATAACACCCAGTGATGCTAAACGCGTGGCAAAGGGCCAGAGAAGCTGAAGAGTTACCATGAATATCAGGCAGAGCACTCGAGGGCACGGTGTAAGCATGCAGAGGGTGGCACACATTGCATGCACGAGGTGCACAGAAACTATAAGTACACAGTGCAGAGAAGAGATGAGGTTGTTGTTGCCATTGCTGTTGGAGTTGTTGTGGTCGCTGTGTAGAAAGATTGAAGTGTGAGCAAGGAGGCAGAGCAGAGGAGTAGAAATACACAGAAGAGGAAGGTTGCATGGAAGGGACATGGGGCGGAGAGTAGAAATGGAGAAGAACAGAAAGTGCAAGGTGGGTGCAGAAGACACTGATGCAGACAGGGCAGAGCAGAGTAACAGAACAACGATAAGGCTGGTAAGCCATTGGATAAATTTATTGCGCTGTAATGAGTTTAAGTTTCAAAGATTAATATTTTAGGGAGGTAGGGAGGTGCTTGGGAGGATTTTTGTCCTCAGAGGTTCAAGTGGGTGCTTGAACACAGGGAGTTGTAGCTTCCATCTGGTTGCAGCCAGAGAAACCAGGGTGGCAGGGTGGTGCAAGGGAGAACTCTTGTTCTCTGTTTTACAGGTTGGTTCCTGTATGATTGGAAGTTGGTGCTTCCATCCAGTTGGTGCTGGAAACACTCAGGGAGTTGGTGCTTCCTTCTAGTTGGTGCTAGAGAAACCAGGGAGTTGGTGCTTCCTTCTAGTGGGTGCTAGAGAAAAACGAGAGTTGGTGCTCTCAACAAGTTGCAGCTTGCAAAACAGAGGTTGTAGCCTCATTATGAGTTGGTGCTCATATGTATGATAATGTAAAGAATGTAACTATTACTTATCA
>JASDQU010100011.1:938877-951132 GCA_032191745.1 Picea mariana
AGGGTGGTGCAAGGGAGAACTCTTGTTCTCTGTTTTACAGGTTGGTGCCTGTATGATTGGAAGTTGGTTCTTCCATCTAGTTGGTGCTGGAAACACTCAGGGAGTTGGTGCTTCCTTCTAGTTGGTGCTAGAGAAACCAGGGAGTTGGTGCTTCCTTCTAGTGGGTGCTAGAGAAAAACGAGAGTTGGTGCTCTCAGCAAGTTGTAGCTTGCAAAACAGAGGTTGTAGCCTCATTATGAGTTGGTGCTCATATGTATGATAATGTAAAGAATGTAACTATTACTTATCATATAAAGAAAAGAGGTTTTTATCCTGTATGGGTTTCCTCAAGAAATATCTGTCTCTGTGTTTCTCATATATGTGACTGATGCTGAATGTGCCATTATTTATTTCCCTGCATTATTGTGATCATCATTTAGTGTTTCAGCAAAGATTTTAAAAGAAGCATAATTGTTTAAGCACGGTAACAACTGATTCATCCCCCCCTCTCAGTTGTCCAACACTCCCGAGTTCCGATATTTCAAGGCATCGATATTCTCCTGTCGCAATTTCGGGCCCTCGTGCTTCACGACTTGAGCTTTAAAATATTTGGGCTTTCAACTCACGAATCCCGATCTCGCGAGATTCCCTGATCTCAAGAGATTCCCCAATATCACGAGATTCCCTGATCTCGACCACCTGTCTTCCACTCACTTTTGCGGTCCCACACGGCTTATGTCACCATCGGGATGTCACACCTCGCAACTCTCACGACTTCCATTGTGTAAGGTTGGAGTCTTACATCACGAACTCCCTATATGCCGATCCGCGAGTGGAACCCACGCTCCTCGTGATCCTGATCGATGGCTCCTGCCCTTCCGAGCTTCGAACTTCTTCCGCTCCTGCACTGTAGCTTCCTTGCACCTCCGCAAGATCCAATGGCCCTCGGAACTTCACGAAATCTCTCAGAGAATTTCGTCCGTCCGTTTCTTCCTTATCAAATCCACGAAGCAACGAGCCGTTCTTCAACAGAACTCGTCACCCTACCCACAAACCTGCAACTTTCCCTGCAAGCCTTCCAAGCACAATTTTTTACTCCACCCTTTGACGAACTCGAAGGTCTATCCTTCCTAAGCTTTGAAAAATTCAATCCCCTCAGGAAGAAGTTCTTGCACGCACTTCTTGTGCAAATATTCAAACACGCTAAGTGTTGAAGTCTCCGATCCTGCGCACTCCTGCAGTAGAAATCCTTAAATCCCCTTTGCTCAGAATCGCAACTCTGAGTCTTCGTCTAGCCTGTGCATGCCTTGCACGGCTCTAGTGCCAAATCTGCACTTCTGAGAACCTAGAACAAAAGTTATCCCAACTTGAACCCTGCAGTCACGCACTCCTTGCAGACAAATTCCACTGCACTCCTTGCAGGAATTCTCTGGTTCAAGGTAGAGAAACAATTGAAACTAATACCTCGTTCTCACAAACTTCAATTCAACCATGAAATCACATACACAGCATATAAAAGAAAATGTATGACAAGAATCAAACACTCATGAGCATAATATCAACAACACACGGAGAACAACACAACCATGGAATTGAATCAAAGCTTTCTTCTATTAATTCAATATCTGTACATGGAAGTTATTCATACACCTCTCTGTTGCTCTTCTCTTCTTCTTCATAATGTTACAATGTACAAAGGAGGGTGTCTATATCCCGTTTCCCTCTCGAGCTCTAAAGCTATCAAATCTAGAATTAAATTCCTATCTAACTTTACACTAAATCCATTAAATGCCTCATCTACCTAAGGACGTGAGCTATCTGCTCAAGGTCCATTACAATATACAAAGTGCACTTCATTAAATCCACACATTTAATGTTTGGCGCAATAATATCAAGGTGTCTCCAAAAAGAGATTTTTGCTGGCTTGTCCAGTTGTCTCCCACTTTTACGTTGCTCGCTTGACGTAGGCGATGCTCCTGCATCATACTCCCTCGCTTGAAAATTTTCATGGGCTCCTATCCATGAGCTCCTGCACAGTCTGCCCATGCTTCTGTATCATTGCTTCGGTTTCCCAGCTAGAATCCTCCACTGGGTGATTCTTCCATTTGACCAGATACTCGAAGTATTCTTTCCTCCTGGTCTTGTTACCTACTCGCTTGTCCAGTATGCATTCCATCTGTGGCTTTTCTGCTACTGGCAATTGCTTCATCCACTGGAATTCTGGTTCTTCAGTTTCAGTCTCCGCTTCTCCAGCTCTGTACGGGTATAGATCCACAATATTAAATATCGAATATATTCATATGCCATCCAGCAACTCAATCTCATAAGCATTTTCCCCAAATTTCTTCAGGACTCTACACGACCCAATTTTCTTCATCTTCAGTTTGTTGTATGTTCCCCTTGGGAACCTTTCCTTTCTCAGATGTGCTAGGATTAGATCGCCAACTTCAAACTAAAGTTGTCTTCTGTGCTGGTCTGCTCTACGCTTATACTCCTGATTTGATTTTAGCAGTCGTTCCTTAACCTTGATGTGAAGTTCTTTCATTGCCTCAGCAAACTCTTCTGCACTAGCGCTGCTAGTCTCATTCTATTATGACTCCCTGAGTTCAGAAAATCCTCTCGGTTGTGCTCCATACACAATCTCAAACGGACTTTTTCCTGTACTCCGATTCACTGAATTTTTGTATGCAAACTCTGCTTGTGGCAATATGTTATCCCAGCTGCTATGGTGCTCTGTCACCAAGCTTCTTAATAAATCTCCCAGGCTTCTGTTAACTACTTGTGTTTGTCCATCCGTCTGAGGATGATACACAGAAATAAACGCCAAGTTAGTTCCCAGCTTCTTCCATAGCGTCCTCCAAAAATGCCCAATGAATTTAGTATCCCTGTCCGAAACTATGCTTTTTGGCAATCCATGGAGTCACACAATCTCTTTGAAAAACAGATTTGCGATGTGTGTCGCATCGCTGGTCTTCTGGCATGGGATGAAATGTGCCATCTTTGAAAACTTTTCCACCACCAAAAAGATGGAATCAACTCCTCTCTGCATCCTTGGCAATCCTAATACAAAATCCATGCTAATCGCCTCCCATGGCCTCCCTGGTATGGGCAATGGTTGATAAAACCCTGCATTCTGTTTCCTCCCCTTCGAATGCTGACAAATTCTGCATCTGTCAACAAATATTTTAACATCTTCTCACATGTCCGGCCAAAAATAAGACTCTCTTAGCTTCACAAAGGTCTTGTCTTGGACAAAATGTCCTGCCAAGCCTCCACTGTGCTTTTCCTTCAACAGGCTCTCCCTCATGGAGCAATTTGGAATACACAGTTGATTGCCTCTGAACAACAATCCCTCCTGGATCATATAATCTATCCAAGGACTCCGATCTCTGAGAACTGGATTCTCAGCTACTTCATATGCTTCTCCAAAATCTACATCTCCTGCATACATGTCCCTTAGGTTCTCAAAACCCAATGTATTGACTCGGAACTCCTGTAGCAACAAACATTTCCTGCTCAAAGCATCAGCCACTTTGTTAGCAGTCCCTGAAATGTGTTTAATTACAAACGTGAAATCCTGCATATACTCTACCCATTTTTCATGTTTCTGATTCAACTTCTCCTATTGACTCACAAACTGTAATGCATGATTATCGTTGTAGAACACAAATTCCTTGGGTATCAAGTAATGCCTCCACTTCTTCAATGCATGTGTGATAGCATAAAACTCCTTATCATATGTGGAGTACTTCAGTTTTGCTTCATCCAGCTTCTTGCTGAAATATGCGACTGGCCTATCCTCCTGACTCAAGACCGCTCCTATGGCATACCTGCTTGCATCACATTTCACCTGAAATGTCTTCTGAAAATATGGCAACACCAAAACTGGTTTCTCTGTGATCTTCCGCTTCAACAGATTGAATCTCGTCTTAGCCTCAGCTGTCCAATGAAAATTCTTATGCCGCTTCTTCACTGTGTCCATCATCGCTGCGCTAATTCCACTGAAATTCCTGATGAACTTTCAGTAGAAACTAGCCAAACCATGGAAACTTCTCACCTCGAAAACATTCCTCGGTGATGGCCAATTCTTAATCAATTCCACCTTACTCGGATCCATTTTTAACTCATTCGCCGAAATAAAAAAACCCAAATAAATGAGCTCTGTCTTCATGAATGAGGACTTCTTCATATTGATTAACAACTTCTCCTGCTGTAGTTTTCTCATCACAATGGCCAAATGCCTCAAATGTTCAGCCTTTGTCTTGCTGAAAATTAGTATATCATCCAGATATACGACGACAAACTTCCCGATGAATTCCCTCAGGACTTCATTCATCAATCTCATGAACGTGATAGGTGCATTTGTCAAACCAAATGGCATGACCAGCCATTCGTACAAACCTTCATTTGTCTTGAATGTTGTCTTCCATTCATCGCCTTCCCTCATGTGAATCTGATGATATCCGCTCTTGAGATCAATCTTCAAAAAATAATTTGCCCCGCTCAGGCAATCCATCAGATCATCCATTCTTGGCAGTGGAAATCTGTACCTGATGGTTATTTTGTTTATCTCTCTTGAGTCAGTACACATCCTCCAGCCTCGGTATTTCTTTGGACTGAGCACTGTTGGAACAACACATGGACTCAAGATTTCTATGACCAATCCTTTGTCCATCAAATCCTGGACCTGCCTCTTTACCTCTTCATTCTCCTGCGGCGTCAACCTATGCGCAACTTTGTTTGGAAAACTCGCTCCTAGTATGAGATCAATGTGATGACTCACACTCCTCATCGGTGGCAACGAATGCGGTAATTCGTCCACTATGATATCAGCAAACTCTCCCAGCAGTTCTTGAATCTCATCTAGTAAATCGTCCACTCTTGTGCTGGTCAGAACAATCCTCGGTTTCCTGACAACAAAGAATTGTGGATCTTTATTCTTCTCCATTTCTGTAAGAAGCTCCTTCCCACTCATGAGAAGTATTGTGTTGTTTACTTCCGGCTTTACCTCCTTATCCTTTATCGGAAGCAATGTATGAGTTCTCCCATTCTTCTCCAGAGTATATGTGTTCATTCTCCCATCATGAATCACATTTCGATCATATTGCCATGGTCTACCCAGCAATAGATGACATACATCCATGGGAATAACATCACACAAAATTTTATCATTGTACCCACCTATTTTGAATTCGACTAAACATTGTTTAGTAACACTCACCTGATGTCCCTTCTGTAGCCATGAAACTTTATATGGACTTGGGTGATCAGTTGTCTCCAGCTCCAGTTTTTCTACCATCTCGGTTGAAACGAGATTATCCGTGCTTCTGCTGTCCACAATGACCTTGCATTTTCTGTCTTGGGTCTTGCATGCGGTTCTGAACAGTCTACCTCCTTGAGCTGTGTCCTCCACCTCCTTCTCAGGTGTCAAAAGTACTTTATGCATCCCAAGCGATCTTCTGCTTTCTGCATCTTCAGTCTCAGCATCACGCTTCTGTGCTTTAGTGATGTGAGCTTCTCTAGCATCTTTCTTTTTCTATGGACACTCGAATGACTTGTGACCATTCTTCCCACATGTGAAACATGTGATTACTCCACCTCTACCTCTACCTCAACCTCTAGTACTAGGAAGAGTGTTTTCATCAGCATAATCTCCTCGTTGATCATTTTGTTGTCCTCTCTACTCAACATATGGCTGCCTCTGTGAGGTTCCACCTCTCTCAACCTTACCCTGAGGTTTCTTCCATTCCTCTTTGGGCTTCTGGAATTTCTCCTGGGCAACTGCCTTGCCTCTGGGCTGACTCCTGCCTCGCCCTTGCTGACCTTACTTACGGCTCAACTTCTCCTCAGATTTCAGAGCCAATTGGTAAGCATCTTCCACCGCTCAGATGGTTAGCATGCTTAGTTCATCCTGAATGTCGTAACTCAGACCATTCAGATATCTGGCGACCTTCTCATCATCACTCTCCCGATGACCTGCTCTGATGTTGAGCTTGTAAAATTCTTCGGTGTACTCCTTCACCGTCATCAACTTTTGTCTCAGGTTCTGCATTCGCCTAAACAGAGTGATTTTATAGTCTCTTGGGATGAACTTTGCTTTCATCTTCGTGATCATTCGATCCCAACTTTTGATCTTTTGCTTGCCCTTGCAGCGTTTATCAGCCTGTAGCTCGTCCCACCATAATGCTGCATGTCCTTTCAAGTGCGTAACAACATGCCTGGCTTTCTTATCTTTTTCCACATCTTCATAATCGAAGTATGTGTCAAGAGCTCTAATCCAATCTAGCAGCTCCTCTGCATCCATATTTCCTTCATAGACTGGAATGTCCATTTTCGCCTTTGCACCCATCCTGGCGATAGCTTTGATCAATCGCTCGGTTGATGCATCTTCTGCTGTGACCTCTTCTTCATGTCTAGCTTCCTCTTCAACTTCGGAATCGCTAAGATCCCCTGCACCAACTCTGCATTTTTGTGTTTTCTCCATCTCCTCGAGCCTTGCTCAAAGATCTCTCATCTTCCACTCTATTTCTGGATTTCCTGCTAGCCTACCTCTTCTCCTCACCTCCCTATCTTTGGGATCAGGTGATTGCCTTTCTCTTCTGGGCGGCATGGTGAATTTACTCTTTCTCTTCTGTTATAGAAAACAAAAGATAAACCCTGCTCTGATACCACTTGGTTGCAACCGCACTCTCACCGGAGCACGATCGCCTCTTCCAGGACCTTATTTTCCCCTTGGCCCGAAGAACTCAACGGCTCTTCTACTTCTCTATTGGGAAGTCTGCACCCCACAGGTTCTACCTTGCATGACCCTCACTTCTTCCTTCTGGAGGATCGACGCTCGCGACTTCGCGAGTTCCGTAGTTGAGCACTAAACCCTCCGATCTCCGAGATCCGATGTCCCAATCTTCTCCCGCTTCCTAGGGACTTTCCCTTTATTGCAGCCTCGCACTATCGTGACTTTGCCACTCACGACTCCCAGCACTCGGTCCTCCAAATCCTAAGTTCCGATATTCCGAGGCGCCGATATTCTCATGTCGCGATTTCGGGCCATCGCGCTTCACGACTTGAGCTTTCAAATATTTGGGCTTTCAACTCACGAATCCCGATCTCGCAAGATTCCATGATCTCGACCACCTGTCTTCCAATCACTTTTGCAGTCCCACACAACTTATCTCATTGTCGAGATGTCGCACCTCACAACTCTAGTGACTTCCGTTGTGTAAGGTTGGAGTCTTACCTCACGAACTCCCTATATGCTGATCCACGAGTGGAACCCACGCTCCTCGTGATCCCAATCGATGGCTCCTGCCCTTCCGAGCTTCGAACTTCTTTCGCTCCTGCACTGTAGCTTCCTTGCACCTCCGCAAGATCCAATGGCCCTCGGAACTTCGTGAAATATCTCGAAGAATTTCTTCCGTCCATTTCTTCCTTATCAAATCCACGAAGCAACGAGCCGTTCTTCCACAAAAATCGTCACCCTACGCGCAAACTTGCAACTTTCCCTGCAAGCCTTCCAAGAACAAGTTTTTACTCCTCCCTTCGACGAACTCGAAGGTCTATCCTTCTTGAGCTTCGACGACTTCAATCCCCTTAGGAATAAGTTCTTGCATGCACTTCTTGTGCAAATATTCAAGCATGCTTAGTGTTGAAGTCTCCGATCCTGCGCACTCCTGCAGCAGAAATCCTTAAACCCCCTTTGCTCAGAATTGCAACTCTAAGTCTTCGTCTAGCCTGCGCACGCCTTGCACGGCTCTAGTGCCAAATATGCACTTCTGAGAAATTAGAACAAAAGTTATCCCAACTTGAACCCTGCAGTCACGCACTCCTTGCGGACAAATTCCACTGCACTCCTTGTAGGAATTCTCTGGTTCAAGATAGAGAAACAATTGAAACTAATTCCTCGTTCTCACAGACTTCACTTCAACCATGAAATCACATACACAACATATAAAATAAAATGTATGACAAGAAGCAAACACTCATGAGCATAATATCAACAACACATAGAGAACAACACAACCATGGAATTGAATCAAAGCTTTCTTCTATTAATTCAATATCTGTACATGGAAGTTCTTCATACACCTCTCTACTGCTCTTCTCTTCTGCTTCATAATGTTACAATGTACAAAGGAGGGTGTCTATATCCCGTTTCCCTCTCGAGCTCTAAAGCTATCAAATCTAGAATTAAATTCCTATCTAACTTTACACTAAATCCATTAAATGCCTCATCTACCTAAGGACGTGAGCTATCCTCTCAAGGTCCATTACAATATACAAAGTGCGCTTCATTAAATCCACACATTTAATGTTTGGCGCAACAATATCAAGGTGTCTCCAAAAAGAGATTTGTGCTAGCTTGTCCAGCTGTCTCCCTCTTTTACGCTGCTCTCTTGACGTAGGCGATGCTCCTGCATCATAAGGGTGCCACCTCTACAAATTTGACATCAGCAGGTGGAATTATTTGGCGTAGTCACTGGGTGACCTCCCTGTTTATGCATTTCTCCAAGAGAAAACTGAGAGGCAATATGGGGTAAGGGATAACGATCTTTAATTGTTTCTTGGGTGCGGGAATGGTAAGCAATAACTAGAGGATGTTCGATAGTGTCTTGGGTAACCGGGAGATATGATGGAGCATTGGGTAATGATGTGCCAAGAATGAGATCGATGGATGGAGGAAGCGATCGAGAGGGTGGGAGCCTTGATGGAGACTGCGAGATATTGGCAAATTCTGGGAGTAGAGGGAGTATTGTGGGAGGTGTTGAATTAGTGAGGTTCTCGGGCTGAACATGGTGGGTCAAACAAAGAGAGACATTGTTGGTATTGATAACATGGTGAGTAGCTATGGTATCAGTTCGTGGCGGTGGTGAAGTGATAGAAGATGAAGTAAGTACATAGGCATGCCCAACCTGTTTAAGGTGGTAAGGATGAGTCTTGGCATGATACGTCGCTTGTCATTTTTGTTTGTAAGGAAGAACAAGAAGGAGATAAACACAATCTAATGGTGACATGTCACAGATCAAATTTACATGAGAAGGACTGATGGTGAAAGTGACGACGCAACTGTGAGAAATAGTAATGTGAAGACCGCCCTTCTGTACCCATCCAAGATGATATGTATGGGGGTGTGGAGTGGTGGGGAGTTGCAGATGTTGGACTAATTCTTGTGATATCAGATTCGTTTTACTGTCATTGTCGAGAATGAGAGTGGCGAGTTCATTTTTAATTTGGTAGTTGTGAGTGAATAGGGGAACGTTATGGTGACCTGATTCTTGTAGAATCATGAGAATGAGGGGTGGGTCATCTTCGATGGGGTTGGTGAGAGAGATGAATTCTGGTTTCTCGGGAAACTTAGTGAGTGTGGCCTTTGCAAAAAAGTTTTGATGGGGGTGTATATTTTTAATGGCTTGATAGTCGACAGAGTTATGGGAGTTTCTCTTGTGAAAATTACACCAAACTTCATTTTTGGTCGCCAACGAGGAAGAAGGATAAGGTTGAGAATGAGAAGGAGGTGCCTTATCAGCGTGGGTTCGATTTGGTAGATATCAAATGTGAGGAGACACCTTTATTACTATGGTGAAGGCCCATAAGAAAGCCTTTCCCAGATAAGCACTGACAAAAATATGTACCTCCCGTCGGAGAGGTAACAATAAACCAAAATTGTACTTAATTATTAATACCTTTTCTGGTTCGCTAAAATGTAGCTGGATGCATAGCTTGGAGAAGACATTGATGTATCCTTGAACTGATTGATTCGAAAAATGACGGAGTTATAACCACTTGGTGATAAAATTATGAATATATCATGGAGGGTAGAAGTGTTCCCTCGATGCCTGATAGAACGTATCCCACAACGCAATGCAGTCATTTTTCGGGGAAGACGATGTACTAAGCTCGACGATCAATTTAGACCTTTCCAATTATGTGTCCCACCAGGTTTGTGCTATTCCTTTTAGTTGAAGGATGGATATCTACAATTTGGTGGCCTCTTCCATCTTATGCGAGGTCTTGAAGTAAGTGGAGAGGCTACGAATCCAAGAATCGACCGTCTCTCCATTCATTTGGTCGACAAGCTTGGGTAACTGAGAACGGGTGTCCAGTTGGATGGTCACTGGAGGTCATTGTTGTTGAAGTTGAATCAGTTCTTGGAGACCCAACACCAAGTATGCAACTGGAGTTGATGTGGCTACGTTGGATTCCTCACTGGAGGCCTCTCGTTGAGGCAACATGGTTGGAAGGAACTGAATATACCCTGAGGAGGGTGTGAGAGTAACCCTGAGAAGGAACATAGTTACCAACTTAACAAGAACTCTAGAGAGTTCTCGTTTTTGGGGGGATCTAATGTTTTACCCCATTTTTAAAAATGGTGCTACCGGTAGCACCCCCTCTCCCTTTTTAGGTGGTTTTTCGATATTTTAAAATTTTCAATCCACAATGTTCACACAATTTTTTTTTAAATGCTTACTTTCATCTGCTTTCATTTTTTTCAATTTTTTTTTATTTTTTTATTCAATGGCATTTTTAGTCATTTTTCCATGCTTCTTTCAATCTTAAAAATATTTTTTACCATTTACTTTTTTAAAGTTACAATTTTTCATATAATTGTGTCTTCTTAATTAATTTATTGTTTCGTACTTTTAAAATATAGTAGAAAACACCATTCTTAACACATTGTTTACCTTTAGTTCAATACATGGAAAAAAATTGTAGTTAAATAACCCTGTTTTTTAATATTTAACAAAAAAATATAATTCATTTTTTTTTTATAAATTAAAAACTAAGAAAACTAGGAAAAACAAAAGAACTAAAAATAAAAATAAAAATAAAAAAAATAAAAAAACAAATTTAGGTAATTAAAAAGATCAAAGAGAAACTTAAAAAACCAAAGAGGAAAAAAAAAACCAAAAAACAAAACAAATATATAAACTAAGCTAAATCTAGAAAAAAAAAAACCAAAAAAAAGGTAAAAAATCAAATTTATGGCCTAAAAACTTTAGAAAAAAGTTTAAAAAACACAAAGAACAATTAAGAATATATATTAAAAAAAAAAATTAACACACTTAAACTACAAAATTTAATACAAAATTAGAAAAAAAAAACATAAAATTATGAATTGTTTTTTTTTTTAAACTTAAAAATATGTAAAATTTTATGAAAAAAAAAATTAAAAAAAACATATGCACCGGTGATGGGAGGCCATAGGGGGTGATGTCGGGCATCACCCCAGCCCACAGGGACTAAGCCTTAGCCTCGTGGGACCAGGGTTTATCCCCTAGGGGCTAAACCCTAGTCCCACAGGGTTAAGGCTTAGCCCCAAGGGCTGTGGCGATGCCCAAAATCACCCCAGCCCCTAGGGGATACGGTGATGCCTGACATCATCCACATGACACCCACGATGCTCAACCAACATGGGCGTTGTGGATGTCATGGAGGGTAATTTTGGGTATCACCCCAGCCCCCATTGGCTAAGCCCTGGTCCCACAGGGCCAAGGCTTAGCCCGTGGGGGATGGGGTGATGCCAGGAATCGCCCCAGCCCCCATAGACTAAGCCTTAGCCCCGTGGGACAAGGGTTTATCCCATGGGGGCTGGAGTGATACTCGACATCACCCCAGCCCCCACGGGCAAAGCCTTGGCCCCATGGGACTAGTGCTTAGCCCCCAGGAAATGGGGTGATGTCGGCCTTGGCCCCGTGGGACCAAGGCTTAGCCCCTAGGGGTTGGGTTGATGCCGGGAATCGCCCCCCACGAAACCCCAATAATATGTAGGTTTGTAATTACTGTTTTGTTTTAATTTTAATTAAAATTTTATGTTATTCCAATTTAAAAATTGTATTTTATTTTTTTTGTTTTAAATGTTATTAAATTTGTTTATATTTGCTTTTTCAATTATTTTACTTTAGTTTCAATTAAAATTGATAGTTTTTGTATTGTAAAATTGCTTTTAATTTTCTTTTTAATTTTTTTTTTTTTTAAATATGCTTAGAAGTTTATTTTAAAATTGGTTAATTTTTTTAATTATTATTTCGTTATTGATTTTATTAAAATTGTTTTGTTTTGATTTAAATATTGTTTTTAAAATATATATTTTTGAACTTTTTGTCTTTTATTTTAATTTTAAAGTTTTAGTTCAAGATTTTTTAATATTTTTTTATTTTAGATATATATATTTTTTAATTTTGTTAAAAAAAAAATTTCCTTTTTAAAGTATATATATATATATATATATATATATATATATATATATATATATATATATATATATATATATATATATAT
>JASDQU010100011.1:951329-976583 GCA_032191745.1 Picea mariana
ATTTTATTTTTTGAATTGAATTTATAATATATTTTTTTAAATGTGTTTTTTGGTCATTTAGAAAAATATTTATTTGTGAAGATTTTGTTCTTTCTATTTATTTGTTTTTTAATGTAAATTAAAAAAAAAAATTGTAAATAAATTTTCGACCATTTGGAGTCCAATTTTGTGTTGTTTATTTACACAGGGTTTTGTTGTCGATATCAGAATTTTAATTAGGTCATAAATAACTATGATTTTCACGTTTAGGAAAAAACAATTTTTTTACGTAGCATCACTTTTTGATTTAGGTGTTGATTTTAATGTTTTTATGAGCTACTATCTGAGTTTTGAAGGCCATGTTCGAAAAATGTTGTAATTTTGACCACGTTTAAAAAAATGGTTCTACCGGTAGCACCACTTTTTGATTTGGGGGTTGATTTTCATGTTTTTTACGCAAAAATATGGGTTTTAAGGGCTAGAGTTCTCGTTTTGAGGTCATAGTTCTCGTTAAGTCGGTAACTATGTTAAGGGTGAAATAAATGGTCTGAGCAAAAGCATGAGAATAAGTATGAAGACCCCCCCAAAAAAATTGAATCTAGTGGATGAAGTTCTTGGTCCCAAGGACAGAAATTTCTCTCATACCAATTGATCTGATAGTGTGAGGGTGTCTTAAACCATGGAGAATCGTTTTTCTCTGAATGCATGCTATGATAGATATGAGTGAGGGACCCTCTCAGTAGACTAAGCGAATTGGAAGATTGGCACAATCAAGGAAGAAGGAAAACACTACTTTCTGGAGATAGACGCCTTGTTTATTCCTTATGTTGTCCACCAATGAACTTAAGGGGCGTATTTCTCATACGCTTAGAATAATAAGGGATGCGCAACAGTTCCTTTGGTGCACATTTTCTCTCTCAACCCTCACCTAATAGTAAAAATGAAAACACAAGATTGTTCTCTCACTCATCCTAGAAAAAAAAAAAAGTTACACAAGAAAAATAGATTAACGCAAGATTCACAAAACTTCATCAAATGTATTAGAGGATTGTCTCCCTTCTTAAACAATCACGACAATCTTCTACAAACAGTAAATTCCACTTTACTGGTGTGCATTTCTCTGTGCAATCAAATTGGAAAGAGAAATTTCTCGCAGTGTTTAATGACACTGCTAACTGTTCACTAAAATAGACATCGTCATTATTTACTTAGACTGGCGAATGCTTTATTACAATAAAATACTGACTAATGCTGAAAATGATTAGAAAACTATCATAGCATTACTCTCCTTCTCTCCTTGCTTATTGGAGATGACTTGTACTTTGTTGTGCTTCCTAAGGAAGGTTGACGTCCTTCCTTCACTAGTACATATGACCAAATTTGCAACGATTTTTCATTGATACTGCCACACTTATCCGTCGCAATTTCCACGAAAGCTGAGATTTTTTTTCGTCGGAATAATTTCGTTGCTATATCCACGATCCACGTGTGCATGGAAACATCAACGAAATAAGCGCTCTGCGTGTCACCACCTTCAAGATYGGTTAACCCTATGCATCATCACAATTACGACACATTTACTTCGTAATAACAATGAAGAAAAGTGGCAATTACGTTGAAAATTCGTCGCAATTGCGACGAACATTTATGTCAAGTCAATAACTTACGACGTAGATGTTGAATGTGCGATGCAAAATMGTCGCAACATGTGACGAAAATACGAGGCAATATCGACGGAAATATATCTCAAAACCAAACTTATGACGCAGATGTTGTATGTGCGACGAAAATTCGTGGCAAATTGCGATGGACTTTAGTCGTTATAGCGACGGTTGTGGTAAAATATTAGATTTGTTTTCGACGAACTTTCATCGATATTTCGACGATGGCTTTAAGTTTAAAAAAAATAAAATTACATGAGATATGGTATTACCATACTGCATTGTAATATAGTATACCATATTGTATGTCATATTACAATGTAATATGGCATTACCATATTACATTGTAATATGGTAATGCCATATTACATTGTAATATGGCATTACTATTACATTGTAATATTGTAATATATATATCCCCTACAAATAATCAAGACACATATCAACCAAATATTGTAAGCCTGTGTTATCATGAAGTTGGATTAGAAGTAAGGATACCAATATGACAATATACACAAAGAATAATTTGGAATATTACTTTTAAAAAAACACATGGATTGCATGAGTGAGTCATTTGCAATTTATATTACACAATACTATGACAATGCTTCTAAGATTGATGGATGATATCTTAAGACTATTTCTCGAACTTGTTTATTGCAGCTGCCTTGGATGATATTTTGACTTTTAGCAAGATTTGGGAAGATCATTTGAAACATTTGGAGATGATATTTGCAACCCTTCAACACAATTAATTGCAAGCCAACATGAAGAAATATGAGCTTGGAAAAAAATTATTAATGTGTATGGATTTTGTAGTTAGAGGATGTGAATTGTGTATTGACCTAAGAAATATAAAAGTCGTTGTAAATTGGTTGATCCAAGATAATTTAATTGAACCAAGGTAATTCATGGGGTTAACAAATTATTTAGGAATGAAGTGTCTCTTCAATGCACATTAGAAAAGGAAAGTATAACCTTTCAATTCATTGCAATTGAAAACCAAGTAACCGAAGCTTTGACTTGAAAGAATTGTAATGCATCAATATTAAATCTAATGAAACTTGCAATTTCATTTGAAATCAAAGAAAATTTTGCATGATACACAATGGAAGAACCTTTGATACAATGAAGGAGTTGGATACCATAACACTTGAAACTTTTGTTGGTGCAATCATAACATACCCAAATAAGATAAGGAATTGTACATCATAGTTTAGGCATTGAAGTACTACATGAATTATTTGTTGGGAAAACAAAAAACAATTAACTCAAATCATAAGCTTTTATAACAGATGATAATGGATATAAGTTGAAGATAATTCTATCCTTTATTTACAATTGCATGTGTATCCCAAGCATATAAATAAAACATTGGTTCATTTGTTGTGAGGCTATAACATCCCAATATTTGGGAAGATTGTTTTTCATTTATATATATCATTGTTAATTGCACAATCTAAGTCACAAAAAAGCCTAGACTTCATGTGAATGTTATCCGACAACATTTTTATTTGGTAATCAAGTATGATAAATATATACAAAACCACATGGTCAATTTCCTTTAAGACCTCTAGTTTGTTTTTATTTGACCATAGCTCTAAAGTTAAACTCTTATGTACTTGAAGAATATAAGGGATTGCCTACATCTAGCTCAAATTTTGGCAAATGGTTAAAACCTTACAAAACTTGTATATATATGCAAGTCTTGAGTCTTTGAGATGATTGCAGGCTTGAAGGAGGATTGTGAGGCTATAACATCCCACTATTTGGGAAGATTGTTTGTCACTTATATATATATCAATATTGTTAATTGCACAATTCATTGCTCACCTCAAGTCCTCCACCTATGACTTTCTCATATTTTATTGTACTCACTTTAACTTGAAATTTTATCCCTCAAAGTGGAACAATTAAGAAAATTGATCAATGGAAAAATATGCGAACTTCGTTAAAAAGAAAAATCCACGAACATGTGTAGCTATAAGAAACCAGCTTGTAGGAATCTCAATCAAGTTACAAAAAGAGGCATGATAAGCATTTAACAACACATACCTCCTAAGTTTGATCAAGTGTGTTTGCACCCACCAAAGAAAGGTTTAAAATGATATTTTAGGATTGTGGATAAGAATGAATAAAATCTATTTGCTTGGATTGGTCACCATTAGGGAGAGAGGATCAAAGGATCATATTATGACACCATTGGGAGGGGATCCATAGTTGCAACCTATGGAATGTGACCATTAAGGTGGACATATTTGAAAACTGACCAAACAAGTGATAGTTGATCCTAACTAGGTAGAGGTTATCTCAAGTAGGGTCTTTATTGAGATAATGACCTATAAGGGACCCATCGATATTATGACCAAATAAAAATGGAGAAAAAGGGGTGTAAGGAAGAAGATCTAAGGAGGAGAGGCAATACTTTCCCCAAGCATTTGAAGGACTAGGAAAAGAGGAAGAGTATGTAGGAGAGCATGGAACACTAGGAGAGGAAGAAGACAAGGGGAGAACTAGGTAATATTGGGTGCTACCAAGTAAGAAGTGGCTAGAGTTGATAATGGGAAGTCTAATCTAGCCCCAAAAAACTCCCAATATGAACAAGGCTTCATTCAACTAGAAAATGTTGATTTTGAAAACTAATGGAAAGACAAGGAAAAGAGAAGGAATAGAGGAACAAGGGGCTACCTCATTGTTTTAGCCAGCGAGAGGACAAGGGCAAGAAAGTATGGAACTAGGTATAATAGATCATAGCAAGTATGGAACTAGGTATAAAGAAAAAAATTGAGTTAAAAATCATTGGGGAGGTTTGGTATTTAGAATGAGATATAGTAGAGTGAGAGTGCACCCAGGTAGAAGGATGAGAATGTATTATTTAGAGAGTTTGGAAGAGGGATTGTGCAACCATATGAGATGAGATGGATTGGACGTGTGATGTAAAAGTGAGAGAGAAAGGTATTTATGTATTGTGTTTTTTTGGGTATTAACATTATATGTAAGAGGTATTGTAAGAGGTGAGTTCACATTTTTTGTCATCTTGATAGAGTTTATAAGTATTTCAATGAGCATCTTATAAATAATATCATTTGAGCATCGATATTATGACTAGATAAAAATGGAGAAAAAGGGGAGTAAGGAAGAAGAGCTAAGGAGGAGAAGTAATACTTTCCCTAAGAATTTGAAGGAATAGGAAAAGAGGAAGAGTATGTAGGAGAGCATGAAACACTAGGAGAAGAAGAATACAAGGGAATAACTAGGCAATATTGGGTGTTGCTAGGTAATAAGTGGCTAGAGTTGATAATGGGAAGTCTAAGCTAGCCCAAAAAACTCCCAATAGGAACAAGTCTTCATTCAACTAGCAAATGTTGATTTTGACAACTAATGGAAAAATAAGGAAAAGAGAAGGCATAGAAGAACAAGGGGTTACCTCATTGTTTTAGCCAGTGAGAGGACAAGAGAAAACAAGTATGGAACTAGGCATAATAGATCATAGCAATTATGGAACTAGGTATAAAAAAAAATATTGATTTAAAAATCATTGGGGAGGTTTGGTATTTAGAATGAGAATAGCAGAGTGAGAGTGCACCCAGGTAGAAGGATGATAATGTATTATTTATAGAGTTTGGAAGAGGGATAGTGCAACCATATGAGATGAGATGGATTGGGCGTGTGATGTAAAAGTGAGAGGGAAAGGTATTTATGTATTATGTTTTGTTGGGTCTTAAAATTATAAGTAAGAGGTATTGAAAGAGGTGAGTTCATAGTTTTTTTCATATTTATAGAGTTGATATGTATTTTCAATGAGCATCTTATAAATGATTTCATTTGAGCATCAATATTATGACCAAATAAAAATGGAGAAAAATGGGTGTAAGGAAGAAAAGCTAAGGAGGAGAGACAATACTTTTCCCAAGCATTTGAAGGACTAGGAAAAGAGGAAGAGTATGTAGGAGAGCATGGAACACTAGGAGAGGAAGAAGACAAGGGGAGAAATAGGTAATATTGGGTGCTACCAGGTAATAAGTGGATAGAGTTGATAATGGGAAGTCTAAGCTAGCCCAAAAAAACTCCCAATAGGAACAATGGACATCTTATAAAACATTTCATTGTTGTTCATATTATATGTTCAAGAGTAAATTAGAGTAATCAAGGGTAGATACATAACATTCAACAATCTCTTGAAAAATCCCCATGACAAGGGTGACTCCACAATGTTTATTAATGAGAAGATGAGTTCCATCCTATTGTACAAAGCCCCAATGATAAGGACAAGGGTGGTGAGTGATGGAAAATGCGATTATTTTGGTTATAAATTGTCAAGGATTATAGTGGCAAGTTGGTCTTTGATCTAACAATTGAGTAAAAAGGAGACTTAGAGAGGGGAATAAATTCCATTCGTCATTATGAGTAATGATTGATCTTTTTCAATAGAGTTTGTAATAGGGACTATTTTTTGTTGTGGAGAAGTGTCCAAATATTGGTGTACCCTAGGATCATCAAGGGATTTCTCATCTATGTACAAGCATTTGGATGTGAATTATTATTATAAGAATATTCATTTTGTAGTAGTGTCCTTTGGAGCCATATAATACTTGCACTAACATGTGGGATGAGAGGAGGGGTCTAGATTATTGGGATTAGCTTCATGCATTGTTTAATAGGAACTAGGATTTGGACTAGGGATAGAAATAAGGTTAGGATTATGGAAATGAATGAAGTGAAGGATCTTTTCTAATTTATTTTCCACAATGAGTATATGGATAAAGACTTTGTATATGGGGGTTCTCTAAAATAGTTATACTTCTTTATAAAAGAACTACAAGTAAAGAAAAATTATATTTAAAATATATACAAGTAAACCAAAACACCACATAGAACTTGGCATATATATCAATATCTACATATTCATGAGGATTGTGAACTTTTACTAGTATAAATCCTACTTTTAAAAACACGTCAAAACCCTTACCTTTTCATTGTTCTTTCTCCAGATCCATTATCCCATACAACTTGATAAGAGTTGTCCACAAGATGCATTGTCATCAGCAAGACCTGCATGAATCATAAAAGAATTTTTTTTTATATGAGTAAATAATTAATAAGCAAATAAGCATGCATTTAGTTTTGTAAAATACTCTAGAAAAACATTAAGTTGCCGCATACCTTAATGAGGTTCTCTTTGTTTCGAGAATAGGTTATTCTCTACTGAACAGGGCCAACCATGTGAAGGTGGAAGCTCATATGGCCCCTCCCCCCCCTCACATCGCTCTCAATTCCCCATACCCAACAAATGAATTTTTTTATATAGAAAACATATAGACATTAAAGCATAACTTGGATAGTCATCAAAACATATGAACATATAAACATCGATAAAGATCCAAAAATAGATCATGAATTTATACATCTAATTTTTCTTTGATTTATGTTTCTTTACATTCATAAAACTGACAATTGGGATATCATCATCATCCAAGGACATTGTATTTCATGTGCCCTGTCCTTCTATTGTTTGTGTGCGCTCATGTTCCATACTTCTGGTACATCACTGAGAAGGGATAGATAGCATTTGTTTAGGGTCGTGAACTGGAACAACGAAAATGATCATATCGATATGTTGAAATATAATTGAAATAACTAATTCATTGTTTTGATTAACATTACACTATTGCTCTTTATCTGTCTCTGTAGCTAGGACAGTTGGTGCATTAATTTCCTGTCCACTTGGTTGCTCTCACATTTCACCCTCCTGAGCTACATGCTCTTCAATTTTGAGAAGATAATATATAAGTATAAGTCAGGAAATAAATATCTACCATCACAGTAAATATTTCTAATTCTGAAGCATACATACCGGAATTGGTACTCTGCTCTACACTATCACTGGACATGTGGACCCTTGTATGATGCGGTGTTTGTTGAATACTGCTTGATTCACTACTGCGGTAGCACTATTGCTTGAAAACAAACATAAATACTTAGTTAAGGGTGATATAATAAAATATGAATAGACTTTACAAGCATGCTACTGTGGTTTCCTTATTCATTTGATTTACCTACGTGGCTAGGGAGATAGGAGTCTGGCCCAAGCTTTTTCTATATTCAATCACACTTTTAAAACCATGCTTGTAGCCAAGCTTCAGTTCCTCCTCAGTGGAAGAAGTGTCGAACATATTTAACCACAATGCATAACACCATTAAAAATACCAATAACAAAAACATATATTTGTTCTCTACTGTTAAATAAATATTAACCACAGTTAATCATTTAAATATTACTATTCGGGATTTGAGTTTTCCATAGCCACCCTAGCCTAGTTTATGCTGGCCATGTTTTTCCACTCCAGCCTTTCTTGCTTTGGATGTGTCTGGTAGCCTACATATGGAATTTTTGAAAAAAAATAGATATCGGAATTCTTACTTAAAACAGGGAAGAAAAACATAAATGCTCATATTTCACTGATAATATGACATGTGTGGTACCTTGCTTGACCAGCTTGTGGTTGTTGTCCTTATTTTTTAAACAATTTATCCTTTGCATCATCTATTAGCACCTTCCGCTCTTTCTCGGGAACCATGGGAGGGCGCTCATGCTTGAGGTCTATTTGCAATTTATCCCTATATTGGGCCCTGGTGTATTTTAAATTATCGCCGACCAACTTTGTAACCACTTTCTTGTTGAAAGTGTTTCCAAACAAGTTTACCATTGGATCTATTAAATCATCTTTCTTTTTTCTATCTTGGCCATTCCACCGTGTGCGAATATTGGGCGCAAACAATTCCAATGATTTTTCATGTAAGTTTCTTTAGAAAACATTTTTTCCTATACTAATGTGTTATCCATTAATCAATTAATAATCTCAACAAATGTCCATTTCAATTTCATGAAAAAAATGAATCAATTAATGGGACAATTACCTGCAATCTTCTCAATCTTTATCAGAACACATGCGTCATCCACCAGAAAGGTGACATCTAGTGATCCAATGCTTTTAATTCATTCTGATCCATGAAGAATAGTATCATGTGCACCTACACTATGATCCTCTCCGAAGTCATCATGTGGAGTTCCAGGATTTGGCTCATCATGCTCCGGCATATGCCGATCAAAATCTCCCCATTCATCAATGGATTCTAGGGGAACCTTATGAGGCTCAAAAAGCCTCACTTGCACTTTTCTATGTCGACCTTTTTTTTTGCATTGGACCCTCACTGCTACCTATAGCAATTGCAGGATCGATAGGTTCTCCATGCACGGGGTTTAAAAAATCCTACAAACAGAAAAATTTTCTTTATCAGATCATATACAAAATATATAACTAAAAAAGGAATATGAAATTGTCATAGCTAATAAAAATATGTAAATATGCCACTTACCCCAAAATTAGTTATTATAGTTTGTAGCTATACAATTCTTTCCCTGTCCTCCTGTGTCAGGGGTATTTTGCTAATCAAACCTAGATATTCCATGTTAGCCTTCTTCAAGGCCTTTGTTACAGTTTTCATTGGGTTTGTCAAATAATATATTTCTTCCTCATCAATATCCTCTATGGGAGCCTGGACAGATGTTGACACAACAAATCAATCAACAAAAGTTATGAAATTCATCTCTAACATTAAAAAAATGAAATATTGCAGTAATATCAGAAAAACAATAACAAATTTTCAGAAATTTAGTTGTTGTAGTCATAAGTTGTTACTATATTTAACATTTACCTAGTGAGGCTCTGCGAGTGCCTTTCCACGGTCACCCTGAAGAGATGTAGCGGGTGAAAATCAGACATGGTCACCCTGGACAGAAGTTGACACAATAAATCAATCAACAAAAGTTATGAAATTCACCTGTAACATTTAAAAAAAGGAATATTGGAGTAATATCAGAAAAAAAATAATGAAATTTCAGAAATTTAGTTGTTGTAGTCATAAGTTGTTACTGCATTTAACATTTACCCAGTGAGGCACTGTGGGTTCCTTTCCACAGTCACCCTGGAGAGATGTAGCAGGTTAAACTCGGACACGGTCACCCTGGATAGAAGTTGACACAATAAATCAATCAAAAAAAGTTATGAAATTCACCTGTAACATTTAAAAACTGAAATATTGGAGTAATATAAAATAAAAATAATGAAATTTCAGAAATTTAGTTGTTGTAGTCATAAGTTGTTAATGTATTTAACATTTACCTAGTGAGGCACTACGGGTGCCTTTCCATGGTCACCCTAGAGAGATGTAGTGGGTGAAACTCGGAGACGGTCACCCTAGATAGAATTTGACACAATAAATCAATCAACAAAAGTTATGAAATTCACTTGTAACATTTAAAAAATGAAATATTGGAGTAATATCAGGAAAAAAAAAATGAAATTTCAGAAATTTAGTTTTTGTAGTCATAAGTTGTTACTGTATTTAACATTTACCTACTGAGGCACAGTGGGTGCCTTTCCACGGTCACCCTGGAGAGATGTAGCGGGTGATTTTCTACCACTGTCACCCTGGACAGATGTTGGCACAATAAATCAATCAATAAAAGTTATGAAATTCACCTGTAACATTAAGAAAATGAAATATTGCAGTAATAATAGAAAAAAAATAATGAAATTTCTGAAATTTAGTTGTTGTAGTCATAAGTTTTTAGCGTATTTAACATTTACCCGCTGAGGAAAAGTGGGTTCCTTTCCACGGTCACCCTCTCCATCTATTCAATTTAAGTTGTAATCGATCAACAACTCTTCACCTGGAACTATTTTTTTCATTGCACATAAAAATATACGATTTCCTTCGCATGCCTCAAATATGAAATTTGGTTTTTTAGTTGTTTCCACTGGTCGTGTACTATTTATAAATCTCTCAATGTTTCCAGTAGCTTTTTGCCTTCCATCAATATACATAGTTTCCCCTTTATTTTGATTGTTATCTAGTAGTTGTATACAATTTGCGGCAACTCCGTATCTCCTCATACTTTGCATATATCAGACCAACATCAACCATGGATTGTATTTGTATAATGTTCCAATATACTCCATCAATTTAGTTACAGTTCCATAGCCGACCTTTATTCTATCCATGGAAAATAACCCCAATCCATGTAAGGAAGAAGGAGCAATGTGATACATCCTCCCACCGATGAAGAAATCTGTGTCCACTTTAGGTAGCTCCTTAGGTGTCCATCGTTGCACTAGATGTTTATACCTCAAGGGAAACTCAATGTCACCTATGCTCTCATCATCATAATTACACGACCCTCCGTTGGCAATAAAAAATTGCATGCGGGTACGAAATCTTTTCCTTACCTTTTCCATCCTAGTTGATCTAGAATTGGTAGATCTAGTACAACACGTCTCACTTTCAACCTCTCTTATTATATATTGATCATCACTCAAGGAAGATAGATCCGACAGATACCTATTTGGTGGTACCTACACTCGTTAAAACAAGAAGATAAGTTATTGTGCCAATATACATTTTTGGTACCAACATAGTTGCATATAGTTGCATTTAGTTGCATAAAGTTGAAATTGCCACACCTATCCATCATATAGTGTCATAAAGTTGAAATTGCCACACCTAGTTGCATATAGTTTCAATATAGTTTCATAAGTTGCATATAGTTGCATAAGTTGCAATATAGTTGCATAAGTTGCAATAAAGTTGTGTAAAGTTGCATAAGTTCCATAAAGTTGCTTGGGTGGGATATGGGTGTCATTCACAATTTTTTCACACCATGTATGGAACTTAGGTCTTGTCCATGGTCAGGGAAAGAACATAAGGTTTTTAGGTCCTATTTTCATATAGTTGCATATAGGTTTTTAGGGAAATAACATAAGGCATGTTGCATAGTTGCATATAGTTGCATACAAAATTGTTGCAATATAGTTGCATATAGTTGCAATATAGTTGCATAAGTTGCAATATAGTTTTATAATTTTCATATAGTTGCATAAGATGCAATATGGTTGCATATAGTTGCATTTGACCACTCACCAATATTTGAGAATATAGTTGCAATATAGTTGCATTTGGAATATGTTGGCTAAGTATTGAAATATTGGCTAAGTGTTAAATTATTGCTAGGATGTTTTAAAGGGAATGGTTGGATGTGTGCATGTTGTTCAATGAAATTGGATGAGTAGGAATTAGTTGCATTTGACATATTGTAGCCTAAGGCGAAGTTATGGTATTTAACCTTAAGTGAAGAGGCATAGTCTAGTTGTAGTAGGCACATGTTGTCCAAGCCCTTGTAGTCAATGCAAGGTAGTGTTTCACAATCTTAGGTGTCAAAACATACTTGGGATAAACTCAAGTTTGAAAAGAAAAAAAATGGGCAGACTATAGGTCCATGACTAGTGGTATTCAGGCATACTCTTTGCCACTTTTTGAAGGAAAGGTGGTATCATATCTTTCTTTGAGATAGTTTTGGTTCTCGTCACCATTGTCACTACTATGACATGTGATATCATAACATTCTTCGTGATATTGGAATGAACTTGAAGCAAATAAACAAGCTTTGGCATGAGTTTCCAAACATTTGAGTGATGTTCCAATGGATAGATTAGATGTACAGATGTATTCACATCATGAAGACAATGATGGTGGATAGGCTCCTAATATTCCAAGGGTCAAGACTAGGCTTGCAACCTAGGAAAAGGATGTGTAGACGATGGAAAATTTTCTTTGCAAGAATGGAGAAAATGAAGAATCCTTAGAAGAAGAGATGATCAGCATCAACCATAGATTTAAAAATTATATAGAAGAGTGTCAAAATATTGTAAAATTGATCACCACAAACTTCAACACCGATGTTGATGAATGGTTGAAAATAGTGGAAGTCTATTGTGCAATTCAAAGACTAGGAAGACATTATTAAGATCTTGACACAAGTTATTTCCTATAGGCATAGTTCATCAATTCCTCTGAGGATAAATATCAAGGAACCAAAATCATATGATGGAAACCACAATGCTAAGTTACTTAAGTTGGGATGTTGAATAATAATTGGAACATATGAATGGAAGTTCACATGAGGCCGAGGTGAATGTCACAGTAATGTTCTTGATAGGTACTACAAATATTTGGTGGAGAAATCGAGTAGAGGACTTAGAATGCAATCATACTATAGATAAGATTGACAATTGGTAAAAGATGAAGGTAGCCTTAAAGGCTCAATTTGGGCTAGGAAATTGAATTAATATTGGATTACATGAAATCAATTATTGGCTTTTAAAAATATATGTAGGATTCAAGATTACATCAAGGATTTTTTAGGCCTCATGTTGGAGATGAAGGACATGTTTGAAGAAGATAGGTTGTTCCACTTCATGAATGGATTGAAACCTTGGGTATAGAGTGATTTATAATGCTAGATTGTGTATACCATTGCAAAAAACCATCACTATAGCAAACAAGTTGTTGGAATACAAGGTAGAGGCAAAAGGAGTTCCAAGTATATGTGAGGATGCTTCATTAAGGGAGAAGTGGTTTGCTAAGAATAAGAAGAAAGAAAAATGGAAGGTGAAGCTATCTAGGAAGTTTGGTGAGGACAAGGCCAAGAAACTAGATGCACCTAAGAAAAAGGGTATGCCTATTTCCTACTGGATTTGTGAAAAAGATCATCATGTAAAGAATTGTCCAATGAATTATAATTTGTCTACTACGGAGAAAGTGGAAAAATCCTCCACATTTGGTATTTTGAAATTATTGTGTGTTGTGCTAGAAGAAAAGTGTATAATAATCCAAGAGAAATATTTCACAGGACTTTTCTATGTTCCAATGGTATTTAATGGAAGATCAATTGATACCATGGTTGATACTGGGGCGAACCACAGTTCCATGAAGGAAGATGTTTTAAGATAGCTTGGGTTGCAACTTGAGTTTACATGGACTTCCTTCAAATGAATGAAATTATAAGTGGAAAAGGTTGATGGAATGACCAATGGAACCACATTCAAGCTTAGAGATTGGAGTGGAATTGCAAGTTTCTCCATTATTCACATGTATGACTATACATGTATGACTATGAGGGAAATAATTCCCAAGGAAGGTGAAGGAAGTGCTTGTGACTCACTTAGATTTTTTGGTCATCCTTTTAGGCCAAGATCCATGTTTCATCCTTACAAACTGTAAAGGGGATGAGAAACCTTGTAGTAGAGAACTTGGAGGAATTAAAATTGATGGATAATCTATATGTGAGACATCAAGAGAAATTCGTATACAACCATTTATGGAAAAGAAATCAATGAAGGTTTTGTAACAATGACTCACTAGGCTTGAGGATACACTTGTCATCCCTACAATAAGGAAGTGGCATGAATACATTGGCATAATGACTTCCTTGAGCATGGTTTTTACAGCCTGTAAAAGGGATGAGAAACCTTGTAGTAGATAAATTGGAGGAATTGTTATTGATGGATAATCTATATGTGAGACATCAAGAGAAATTCTTATGAAACCTTCGATGGAAAACAATTGAATGAAGGTTTTGTAAAACATACTTACTAGGCTTGAATATCCATGTGTCGTCCCTACAAGAAGGAAGCAACATGAAGACATTGGTAGAATGGATTCCTTGAGCATGGTTTTTACAACCTATAAAGGGGATGAAAAACCTTGTAGTATAGAACTTGGAGGAATTGGAATTGATGGATAATCTAAATGTGATACATCAAGAGAATTTTGTATGCAATCTTTGACGGAAAACAATACAGTGAATGTGTTTTAACAAAGACTCACTAGGATTGAATTCATAGTGGAATCCATAGTGACAATAGTATCCGGAATGATGGATGTTTTCTTATATAATAAAGACATTCTAGTTCTATGTGGATAAATGGAGTTAGTAGAAGATTCAAACAAGGAATCTAGTGAATAATTTGACCTATATGGGCTAGATTTGACAAAAAACCAATAGTCCTTGTGAATGAGTTCTTCCCTTATGCCTCATCACTTTCAAGGAATCCCCCTTTTATATGAGACTTTCCCTGCACTTTCAAAACGCTTCACTATAAGGTGGAACCAAGCTCCTTCATTTCCAACTTTGACTATCCCTAATGGTGCCTCTTCCTTCTTCATGAATTGTTTACTAACTATCCAATGTCCAATGGTGTTGCACCTAAAGTGCCATGTATGGAACAATTGGACCCAAGGTACCCAAGAGCACTAGACAAGGGTGCACCTAACAAGTGTGTACAATGGATGCATGCTTGAAAGATACATGCTCAGTGTATGTGCACCCAATGGTAGAAGAGATCAAGGGTTGAGACAAATGGTAGAAGTTCCTTTGGGAATATATGTGTGTGTGTTCATTCACACCCTTCGCACTATGGTCTAGAGGCAATTCGAAGCAATTTCCATAACGATGACCCAAGTTCAATTCATGGTGAGCTCCCTCCACACCTAGATGCATGTTCCCTCTTTGTTGTGAGATCCCTCCACACATAGATGCTTGTTGCCTCATGGAGGTTTCTTCAATAATTCCTTTGATTCCTTTACCCCTTTTAGTAGAAACCCTTGAGTAGTTTTTTCAAACATTTATTATCTTATCATAAGTGCATTTGTAAATATCTACAAGTGTGATCAAATTTAAAGCTTCTATATCATTATCTCTTACTTCTATCAAGAGAATTGTCTTAGGAGAGTTTTTGTCAATTGAGCAATCAATATATCTCTTTTAATAAAAGTGAAATATCTTAACGTAGTCCTCTAATGATTTGGCCTTTCTAAGTCATTTGGAATAGTTAATCTCTTGACCAGTCTCCATATTTTCAATATTCAGTGTATTTCTCTATAAAAAGATTCTTCATAGTTTCCAATGTCTAAATATTATGTATATCTAGACCTATGAACCATTTGAGGGATATTTCCTTCAAAGAAGAGGGGAAAATTCTCAGTTGGGCATTTATATTCATAAGTGTTGCAAAGGGATTCAAATTCAAGGATAAAAGTGTCTAGGACCTCAGTGATCATTCTATGAAATTGGGGAAGAGCTGGTAGATTTATTTTTTCATTCTTACTTGTTGCCCTATCCCCAAATTCTTCGACACTTTCTTCAAATATTCATTTTGGACTATATTCAATGGTTATTAACTTGCACTACTACCATGGGGATTTTTTCTTCTCACAGCACAATCAAGGGGATTGGTCATGTGTGAGTTGTAAACAATTATGGTTAGGGCTCTTAAATTTTGAAATCGATTATGGGCCTAGTGCTAAGGGTATGATTGGAGCATTTTAAAAGGATGACTTAGCATTTCATCAAGAATTCTATCAAAAATTTCATCAAACATTCTATCCAGCATTTCATCAAACAATTAGCATGCACACTCAAGAGATAGGATAAAGAATTCAAACCATTTCCTCCGGAAGTGTGCCCTCCTCTGGTGCAAAACCATGTTCCCTCCTCCTCTGCAAATTTGTGTGCCCTCCTCTACAAGTCTGTTTTCCCTAGCCTCCTCCTGCGTTCCCTCCTCCTGTGTGTCTCTCCCTCCTTCTCCTCCTTATCCCCCTTCCACTGTGTGTGAAAATGTCTGTGCCCTAGCCTTCTCCCAGGCACCTCTCCCTCCTTCTCCTCCTTCTCCCCCTTCCACTGTGTGTGAAAATGTCTGTGCCCTAGCCTTCTCCCAGGTGCCTCTCCCTCCTTCTCCTCCTTCTCCCATCCTTCTCTCCCTTCCGTGCTCCAAATCCGTCCTCCTCTCCCTTCCATCCTCCAAATCTGTGGGACTGTGGTGGTGGTTGCCTATAGCTCTATGCGTGAGTGGTGAGACTGTGGTGCCAAATCCGTGAAGGGACTGTGGTGGTGGTTTCTTGTATCTCTATGCGTCACTGGTGGGACTGTGGTGGTGAGTGTGTGCAGCTCTGCGCACGAGTGTATGCGTTTTGAAATTATGTTTTGGCTATGTTTTGTTTCATTTTCCTTTTTATTTTATGTTGTTTTGATTTTCGTTTTGGTTTTTGGTTTTTTTATATTATATATATTATATATTATATATAATATATATTATATATTATATATTATATATTATATATAATATATATAATATATATAATATATATATTATATATTATATATATAATATATTATATATAGGCCTAGACTATAACTCTTCCAAACTCTTCCATCTAAATCATTGGGGGCCCACCGAGAAAAGAGAATAAAGAAAAGGATGAGGGTTGTCCAAACACATCTAGACCCATAGAAATACGTCTTAGGTGTACTCCCTCATACAAGAGCCACCTCGATAGAAGCCTAATAGAACGACCACTAAGATACCTCTTCATAGATGCATGAAACATGTTACCTTTCCTTCAATATGAAATGAAATGGTCATGGAATATTCATTATTTAAAGAGATAAGAGTCTCAATCAAACCTCTGGTCCCAACTTTGGCATTATCCACTCCGAAGAGTGTGCTTGTTGCTAAATAGGTCTTGACCGTATCCTATAGAAAGGATTTTAATCTCCCTAATTGGTTAAGGAAATTGCTCCTTATCAAAATGAACCTCAAAGTCATAGGACTTAGTCTCAGATTCAAAATTAGTGTGGAAACCTTCTTTACTAATTCATTGGTTTGTTTCTTCATTAATAAAAGAAAATGTGAGCAAATGGGACTATTTCAATAAATTAGATAGGGATTCCCTCTGGTGTCATCCCTATATGTTTTGGCTATAGAGGGCCTTTTCTATCTACTTTGTTGTAATGTCAGACATCAACTAATTCATGGGACTCACCTCTTAGAACCAATTATAGGGCAGTTGATTAGTGGAAATTTCCTAGATGACTCCTTCCTAACAATTCTCAAGGAGAACCCATCATGGATACACATGGTTGAGTGTTTAGATACTTGAGAGGTACAATGTAGTACGGGTTGTTGTATGAGCACAGTGGTAGAGTGATATTGTCAGGTTTTACAGATGTTGATTGGGCAGGATGTACTAAGGGCATGAAGAGCACTTCAAGTTTTTTCTTCGGCATTGGATCATGAATTATTTCCTAGTTCATCAGGAAGCATAAATCATCGTTGGTGGCCTGGAAGTAGTTTCCCTAAGTACATCGTTGGTATGATTAGGCGACATAAGTCACCTAATCATAAGTCACCTAATTCTTCTATCGTTAAATATATAGCATTTGTAATGACCCTAATTGGATAAATGTTTAAGAAATTATAAGTAAAACTAATTAGGGGATTAATTGGGTTAACAAGGTATTAATTAAACAAAGATGATTTAATGATATTAATTAAGTGAGTTATTAATTAATTAAAGGATATAATTGCGATTAATTAATTAATAATTTAACTACAAATTACATTTAATAACTTGAGTAAAAGATTTAATAGATTAATAATATATATTACAAAAAGGTTACGTACCCAACAAGGGATAACCTATTAATACCGAGAGGATAAGGCATTAAAGAATGGGATAAGAAATTAATAAGGGGGAGATAAGGAAATTAATGAGGGGGAAGAGAGTCGATGAAGGAGGGATAAGGAGGGGGAAGGACTTTGATGGGAGGAGGATTCTACGGGAAGTTGGGGGATGAATTTGGAGAGCTCTGGATTGGTAGAGAGAGTGTGAAATTTTGGGAGTAGGATTGATACAGTGCACCGGAGTTGCTGGGGGTTTTGGGCACGGGGGCCAGGATATCCATTGATATCCTGGAGCTAGGGAGCTACCTAGTTGGCAGGGAGGAACGGATTTGGGCAGTGTTCATAAGAGATCAAGGAGGCAAGCTGCGGACAACAGGAGGGATAATAGCATCAGGTTCAGGTACTTACCAAGAATTATGAATTGTTTTTTGTATTAATTTGTTATTAAATTTTATTACTATGATGAATTTGATTGCAAATGTGCTAAATGAAGTAACTCTTAAATTTTACTGCTCTATTCTAAATTAAATGTTGTTTATTTAATTCGGCTATTACATTTGGTATCAGAGCCCTAGTTCAAATCTGGAACCAAGGGCCTAAATAAGGGGTTTTAGTTATAGTAAATCCCTAAATAAATGTATTAGGGTGAATAAAAAAAATTTGGGCCTTAAAGGCCAAAAATCCAGCCACGCTTAACCTGCACACAAAACATAGAAACTTTAATAAAAATAAAAAATAAATAAATAAATGCAAAACAAATTTACCATGTAAAACAAGTAAATTATGAATACAACTAGGGTCGTTACAAAATATCCATTGTTCTGTAAAAAAGTAAAAATGTATATTATAAAAACATGCTTAGCATAGAGTTTGCATGGTGATATAATTTTGGGGAGGCCTGTAGCTGCTAGTGTTTTGGTGCCAAATTTAAATAGTTGCTCGAGTGGAATTTTCCTTTAACACCCACTTTAGGAGTTTAGGACTTTATAATAGTCACCCACCTTTCCGACCTTTTGTGAAGGCAATTTTTAAAATATTTTTTAAGTCAAAGCCCTAGCCAGCACACCAGATTTTCCACTGAGACTTTCCTTGCAGAGACGAATGCACTTTGGCCTCTTGGGTGTCAACCTCGTGATATAGCTCGGGCATCAAACCAGTATTACCAATCCAACCAATATGCGGTAGTTTTATTGGATATATATATATATATATATAACTTGAATTGCCTTAAATATAAGTTAAAAATGTCACAAGCTGATTATAAAACAAGAGATAAACTCCAAATCTACCCTGAATGCAAAACCCCTGAGGACAATAAATATTTCGTTGTGATTTTTGCAGATTGTGGAGTAAAAGCGAGATCTCAAATGGCATTCAATGAAAGTTCATGGCAACCATTTTTGAGCCATTGTTATTGCCGACATTTTCTAAAAACTTGATTTAAACATGCATAGATGGAGATAAATAGCCCAAAATTAATATTCTGTAACAGACCTAGCAGGAATATAGAATAATGTAGATCGCTAGTTGTCCGTTTAGAGAAATATTTATTTTGCAAAAGCAATACAAGAATTTTGGTTTCCACTGAAAGAATGAATTACAGAGGAGGCGGTGGCCTAAGTTTCGTATACCTTTCTTGCTGGACTACTCCATAGATCCGCTTCCCATAATCTTCTCGTTGCATCTTCAGTTGACGATAGAAATTCCTAATAAACGTTTCGGATTTTACGTTGAGTTCATCAGCGCACAGTCCATCGTCGCGACTCTGTGCAGACTCCATATTCATGTTCATGTCATCGGCTTCTCAGGGGCCATCGAAAACCTCAACAAAGAACAGACGAGGAGCAGCTGCACACTGTTCCAGGGAACTTCTCCAATCATTATTTTCATTTCCTTTTGAATTCGGCGTTTGGGAAAACAGCGAAGGCAAAGACTGGAAATCATGTAGTTTGCTGCAACAGATATGAATCGTCCTCTGGATTTCATTTGTAGGTTTATGAACCTTGAACCCTAATTTTCCGACGAAATCTTCTTCGGAACATACTTTGATCAACGGATTGGACAGACGAAGAATCTCAAATTTAATTGCAAGACTGACGATGACGAGATTGAGAAGAATATACATATAAAATGGGTAGGGGCTGATCCAGTGGCTTTGCTTGGAGTTCAAAATTCCCATAACAACAACAACAAATTCTGCAGCCGACTGGAGCCGACGAGTAACAAAGGAAATAAAGGCAAGGAAAACGGAGAACAGAAGCCCACAGGGTGGCAGGAATAAACCCACAGGGCGAGAAAGAGAGAGAGACCTGTATGCTGTTTGCACTCTTAGCTTGCTCCAATCGCTCTTATTTTCTGCAGTAATGAAATAGTTTGTGTGTCCACAATTTGAACTCCCTGTTCTCTTGCAAATTCCTCAGCCCCATTAAAACCCAGGTAGACATGTGGAGACTTTTCCATGACAAGTCGAGAAAGGGAAATAGGATTTTAACAGTAGAAAGGCCCGAAACTGCTCCACATTTATTTATGAAAACATCCATAATTCTTTCTCCCATTTCCACTGTGCCTTTTGTAGACAATGCTGAGCCATGACCTGAATTGAAAACTAGATGGGTCTCAAGCTCCCTTACCAGAAGCTCAACAATGTTGATGGCGGGCATTACCAACACCACCTCCAAGAGCAGAGCAAAGAGGCGAGAGGTGGAAGTGAGGCAGTGTTAGGATTAAGGAACAACTTAGGTGTTTGGTATTGAGAGCTGGAGGCTGGGCACGTGGGCCTCATGCCAGAAGCTCGACCTTAAAGGCTGCCAGCGAATGCCACGGATATTTTTTTTTATATATATAAATGTTTGGTTTTAATAAGTTGTTTAAAAGTATTAATACGCCTGTTTAATAATTAAATTATCATTTTTTTTTATATATTAATTTTTAGTTGTAATGATTTTATTAAAAGTAATAATACGCTTGCATAAAAATTTTAAATTAAAAAAAAAATAAAATTATATATATATATAATTATGAGTTTTTATTTAAATAATTTAATAATATAGGGCTAAGAAAAATTTATGGAGTCCGTGGGGATCGAACCCCGAACCTCCTTCCACCGTGGAAAGCTTTAACAAAGTTCGCCCTGCCAATGCGCCATACCATATGCCTTTAAAAAAAAAGTGTATGTGTGTTGATTAAGGCGATTGAAGCTTAGGGTTAAGTTAAGTCTAGATTATTAGTTTTAATAAACTAGCACAGCCGCAAAGTGGTTGGCGGCTATTTAACGCCGAAAGGTACATAGCGTTGGTGAACGCCAAACGGGGCTGGCAGTTGGGGATAATTGTTTAGATGCCATGGGTTAATCCTATTTAATCATTAAACGTAGTAATTATATAACCTTACAGCAATTTTTTTTTATGTGATTAGGTAAATGTTAAAAAGTAAACATGTTAGCGGATGTTGTGATAAATGCAAGAAAGTTATGAACGACAAATGTGACCCATTGATGTTGGAGGACGACTGAGAAAATGTCGGCATCTTCAATACACAACCATCAGATAATGGTTTAAGGTTAAAAAAAAAATGGGGGGTTTAAAAGATCATTGATTTTTCCCCTTTGTCAATAGACGTATGCCTTTCGACATAAATTAGTAAACATAAATTCGAAAGTCACTATAATCAAGTGGTAAGAAAAAAGTTAAAAGGGCTTAGACTAAAACAAGAAGGAAGGAGGCGGCATATGTACTAGGAGAGTAAGCATAGGAAGTGGCGAGTGAGGCGCAAGGCTAACGTAGATACAGGATAGGAAACCAATAGTTATTTTCGTAGGGGCGAAGAAACTAAGCTTAGATGCTTAAACCTAACCATAACCTAGCCAATCCCCTAATGGAGTAACATCTATTTACAGACAAGTAAAGAAAACTTACGCCTAACCCTGTTTCTAGTTTGAGTAGCACCAATTTGAAACATCCTGGAACTCACCCTGACAACTTTGGTTGATGCAGGTCAAAGCATATAGGATGGTTAGGACTCGAGGGAGTCGAGGTAGGGGAGCGTCGTTGCAAGCAACGCCAACATCGCCAGCGCCACCACTGCCATCACCCAAACTAGTCCTCATATTGCGCTTGTTGGAAGCCATCAACGAGACTTTAAAGGGGCGACAACCGGCAGGGACTGAAGTGGAACCCCCATCGTCTGGAACGGGTAATCCAGAAGCATCAAGGGATTCAGGGGGAGTACCTCCACCTGAAGACATCACGCGAGAGTTGCAGAAGATCAAACTTCTAGAGTTTGCCGGAGGTCGCGCCAGTGAACGCGCGGAAGCATGGTTGGAAGGCATGACAAGGTGTTTTGCCTTAAGGGACTATGCGTCCAACTCAAAGGTGAAGATCGCCATTTTTCAGTTAAGGGACAGCGTCCTGAACTGGTGGGGTAAACTGGAAAGACAACTGCACCTTACCCCAAACACAGTATCTTGGGAACTTTTCGAGGAGAGTTTCAGGAGGAAATATCTACCAGCGTACTATGAGGAACAACAGGTTGGGGCATTTCATGCCTTAGTATAGGGAAACAAAACTATAGAAGAATATGAGATCAGGTTTATGGAACTGGTCAAATATGTGTTGTATATGGATAATGACCAACGACAGGTAGAGCGCTTCGTCTATGGATTGAACCCTAGGATAAGAGCTATGGTACAGATGTGGAAACCGTCTTCAGTAGCAGAAGCGGTGGAAAATGCGCATTACGTGGAAGAACATATGAACTTGACTGGGGGTGCAAGACCGACATTTCCGCATCGCTCGGGGTTCGTAGGAAAGGCCCTGAGGACTTTTCCTAGGGGAGGAGGCTCAAGGCCACCGCCATATGGTAACAGATTCGCGCCAAGGACAATAGCTGCAAGGATTTCAATGGCAGCGAGTGTAGCATCTCGTTCATCGCCAACGGTGCAGACAAGACCACGACCATCTCAGGGAACAGCGAGTAGGGCCAGGGGTTCTAGGGGAAGGAACTCATTTCAAATATAGACACATAAAAATGCACAGGTTCAATCTGGTGTTACCTGTTGGGGGTGCGGGGGACCCCATTACCAGTGTGACTACCCAGAGTTACAATCAGGGTTTGTGCATAGAGAAGGAAAGGCACCGATGGGGAGAACAAGTAGCAGCCACCATATTTACGCAACAGTTAATAACCGCCAGGCCGAACATCAATCCACGGTGGTGGAGTCATAAGGTACGCTAAATCATATCAATGTTAAGATTTTGTTTGATTCTGGTGCGACAGATAGTTTCATTTCACCATCTGCACTAGAAACGAGTGGGTTGGCAGCCTACGAGCACGATGACTTTAAACAAGTCGAGATGGCTTTGAGGGAAAAACAAGCAGTAGGACCTAGTGTCGATAATTGTATAGTAGACCTGGGAGTGTGTACTACCAGGTTAAAGGTATACGTCACTGCTCTTGGGGCGTATGACCTAATCATTGGAATGGATTGGTTAGCAGCTCATCGAGCTTTGGTANCATCAATCCACGGTGGTGGAGTCATCAGGTACGCTAAATCATATCAATGTTAAGATTTTGTTTGATTCTGGTGCGGCAGATAGTTTCATTTCACCATCTGCATTAGAAAAGAGTGGGTTGGCAGCCTACGAGCACGATGACTTTAAACAAGTCGAGATGGCTTCGAGGGAAAAACAAGCAGTAGGACCTAGTGTCGATAATTGTATAGTAGACCTGGGAGTGTGTACTACCAGGTTAAAGGTATACGTCACTGCTCTTGGGGCGTATGACCTAATCATTGGAATGGATTGGTTAGCAGCTCATCGAGCTTTGGTAGATTGTTTTGCAAAGAGGGTGCTTTGTGTCGATGATGAAGGAAGATCAATAGTGATCCAGGGTGTACAGAGAAAAGTGTCGTTACGCTTTATATCAACTATGAAGGTTAAGCGATGCATGAGGCAAGGGTGTCGAATTTATGTAGTGGAAGTAGTGAATGAAAGGAAGGGACCCTGATTGGATCAGTACCCGGTACTATCAGAATTTCAGGATTTTTTTCCGAACGAGTTACCAGGGTTACCTCCTGAGAGGGAGCTTGATTTTACCATTAAGCTAAAACCTGGTGCAGAACCAATTTCCAAAACTCCGTATCAGATGACAGCGCCGAAACTTTGTGAATTGCAAATGCAGTTGAAAGAGTTACTAGACTTAGGGCTAATAATGCCTAGTGTCTCACCCTGGGGCGCACCGGTAATTTTTGTAAAGAAGAAGGATGGATCCTTACAACTGTGTATAGACTACAGGGACTTGAACCGTGCTACAGTGAAAAATATGTACCCGATGCCGCGAATAGATGACCTCTTCGACCAGATGAAAGGAGCAACAATATTCTCAAAGATTGATTTGCGATCAGGGTATCATCAGTTAAGGATTAAGGAAGGTGATATCCCAAAAATGGCCTTCCGAACTCGGTTTGGACATTACGAGTTTGTTGTAGTAGCTTTCGGATTGACCAATGCACCAGCAGTATTCATGAGCCTCATGAATGGCGTATTCCGGAAGTACTTAGACCATTTTGTACAAGTATTTTTAGATGACATCTTCATCTATTCCAAGAATGAAAGAGAACATGAGGAACACTTGCGAATAGTGTTGTCCTGCCTTAGAGAGAACAAATTGTATGGGAAGTTGTCGAAGTGTTCCTTCTTACAGAAAAAGATCCACTATTTAGGTCATATCATTTCTGGCGAAGGAATCTTTGTGGACCCAGAAAAGGTAAAGGCCATTATGGAGTGGCCAGTGTCGAAAAATGCCTATGAGGTGAGGAGCTTCATGGGGCTAGCAGGTTATTACCGGAGATTTGTGGAAGGATTCTCAAAAATAGCGAAACCCATCACCACTTTGCAACGCAAGGGGGTCAGGTATGAATGGACAGAAGAATGTGATAGTGCATTCATTGAGCTTAAGAGGTTACTAACTAGTGCGCCAATTCTACGAGTGCCGGATATGGAAAAGGACTTCACGGTCTGCACAGATGCCTCGAAGCAAGGGTTGGGGGCCATTCTAATGCAGGATGGAGGAGTGATAGCTTATGCATCAAGGAAGTTGAAGAAACATGAGGAGCTATACATGAATCATGATTTAGAGTTGGAAGATGTAATGCTAGCTCTGAAACTTTGGAGGCACTATCTTGTTGGGCGAAACTTTGAGCTCAAAATGGACCATCAAATTTTAAAACATCTCTTCACTCAAAGAGATCTGAATGT
>JASDQU010100011.1:976683-988543 GCA_032191745.1 Picea mariana
AAAAAAAAAAAAAATGAATATTCATTATTACGTAACTAAACTAAAGTGTTTAAAATAAATTATTGAACTGGATAATTGTAATTAAAGGATTTCTCACACAATTAATTGATTGTTGTCTTTTATAAAAGACTAGTCTTGCTGGCTGGATTGAATGCATACATAAATTACTAAAGGATGACAGTTTTGATTATTAGTACATGCACGAGATTTTCATGTACTAGCTACACATGCATTTCTTGTACATATACACTAGTATGTATGAGCTTTCTTGACTTACTTACTGATAATGTCAGTTACTTGTTATGAATGTGTGAACCATGCTCTTTTCCGTTGTACCATAAGATACCTTAACTTCGGGACGAAGTTTCCTGAAGGGTGGGTGTGTATAATGACCCTAATTGGATAAATGTTTAAGAAATTATAAGTAAAACTAATTAGGGGATTAATTAGGTTAACAAGGTATTAATTAAACAAAGATGATTTAATGATATTAATTAAGTGAGTTATTAATTAATTAAAGGATATAATTGTGATTAATTAATTAATAATTTAACTACAAATTACATTTAATAACTTGAGTAAAAGATTTAATAGATTATTAATATATATTATAAAAAGGTTACGTACCCAACAAGGGATAACCTATTAATCCCGGGAGGATAAGGCATTAAAGAATGGGATAAGAAATTAATAAGGGGGAGATAAGGAAATTAATGAGGGGGAAGAGAGTCGGTGAAGGAGGGATAAGGAGGGGGAAGGAGTTTGACGGGAGGAGGATTCAACGGGAAGTTGGGGGATGAATTTGGAGAGCTCTGGATTGGTAGAGAGAGTAAAATTTTGGGAGTAGGATTGATACAGTGCACCGGAGTTGCTGGGCGTTTTGGGCACGGGGGCCAGGATATCCATTAATATCCTGGAGCTAGGGAGCTACCTAGTTGGCAGGGAGGAACAGATTTGGGCAGTGTTCATAAGAGATCAAGGAGGCAAGCTGCGGACAACAAGAGGGATAATAGCATCAGGTTCAGGTACTTACCAAGAATTATGCATTGTTTTTTGTATTAATTTGTTATTAAATTTTATTACTATTATGAATTTGATTGCAAATGTGCTAAATGAAGTAACTCTTAAATTTTACTGCTCTATTCTAAATTAAATGTTGTTTATTTAATTCGGCTATTACAACATTCAATGAGATGTAGAGTGCATTGGAATATAACAATTATATCAAGAAGAATTAGGTGACACTTCCACACTATGCCCTAGTGAAAGCCTCTTTTATGAGTTTGAAAGGCTTCATTGACAAAAACGATTAATTGGAAATATGAATCGATAAGTTGTGACCAACCCTTCCTTGTTCCTAACCTAGTGATATACCATTCTATGAGACAAAGAGTTGCTTGAAATGGAACAATTATCATTAGATAAAGATTGATTCGCACTTGCACATTATGCCCCTAGCACATACCTCTTCTATTAGTTTGAAAATGATTCATTTAAAATTTATACAAGGAAGAGTTGATCAACCCCTGTAGACAAGGTTAAATAAGAAAAAATGATTAATTAAAAAGATCGAATGCGAAAGGGGAAATCAACCCTTATTTATTATTCCCCTAAAGAAATGTCATTCTATGAGATGGAGATTTGACTAGAATGAAACAATTATATATACAAGGGTCAGCTAACCCTTCCACATTATGCTCCTAATGCAAATCTCTTCTTTGAGTTTGAAAAGGCTTCATTGAGAAGTTATACAAGGAAGTGTCAGTCGACTCTTCTAGATTAGGAGATATAACAAAATTTATTAATTAAAAATCTAAATGCATAAGTGGTGGTCATTCCTTCCTTATTCTTCACCTAAAGAGGTACTATTCTAGGATAGTAAGAGTTGACTGAAATGGAACAATTCTCTATAAAACGATTTGTATACCCTTCCACATGATTCCCCCAACAAATACCTCTTCTATTAATTTTAAAATGATTCGTTGAAAATTTATATAAGGAATGGTTGACGTATTCTTCTAAAATAGCTCAAATAACAATAAGGATAAATTAAAAATATGAATGCAAAAGGAGCTTCTAACCCTTTTTTATTCCTCCCCTAAAGAAATACCAATCCAGGAAAATGATAGTTAACTAGAAGTGAACAATTATCTATAGAAGGGTTGATTGACCTTTCCACATTATTCCCCTAGTGAAAACCTCTTCCATGCCTTTCAAAAAGGATTCACTGAATGAAGGATCAACTAACCCTTTGACCCTTATAAACTATGTTAAACAATGGCAATGATGAATTAGAAATATGAATGAAAAAGGGGCAGTTGACCCTTACTTATTCTTCCCCTAAATATATACCATTTTACAAATGGAGAGTGGAATATAATGGAACAATTATCTATAGAATGTGCATCCAACTTTCAAATAATGCCCCAAACATAAACCTCTTACAGGGTTTCACTAGTTAGGAAATTCTATACTATGTGAGTTCATATTGGGGGGTTTAAAATTCTAAAAACATGAAAAAAATATATTTCCTAGTATATAGGGGTTGGAGGATATTTTTAATATATTTAAAACATATGGATATTAGAGAAGGATTATAATTAGGTATGTGACGACTAGAATTAGGTATCAATAGGTCTAAATTAAGTTAAATTAAAATAACAAATTGTTTTTCATAATCCTCATGCATATCTTAGAAGAGTTATGGCATGTCAACATATTACCACTAGTATTATTGATTCAAATAAATAAGTGCACATGTCGTAACAAAGTCACTATATGTTTGCATTTCCATCCCTTCTAATAGAAAGAAGGGTGTTTTACATTGATGAATATGGTTTCCTCTCGATGGGATACACACATGAAGACATAAATGGAAGTTATAGGAGGTCATCAGTTAAAATTAAGAAAAATGACATATTTTCACTACTACAGATGGTGAAAACTTATAGATGTGAAGATCACAATTTATTCATCTCATATCTAATTCATGAATTTTTTGACTTACAAAAGCTCCATGGATCCACACTTGTTGGGAAATAACCACAAGATAATTGGTATCAAAGGATGCCACTACAAATTCCAACTTCTTGACGACACACCAATCATGCAATATAAAGCCTCAATTGATAAGGGAGGGGAAAAATATTGGCATCCGGCCATGATAACTTATTGGGAGAATATCTACAAGGATTTGGTCATGCCTTTTATGATCAATGAGCACTCAAGCAATAATTTTTAGCCATCCACAATGTGGGATATAAACAACAACATTGATATACAACCCAAACATGAAGTCATGAAACCTACTTGAGGGATAATGTCCACATTATAGGGGATCATTATGTTGGACCTATATATAACAATTCCATATATGAATTTCCTAGTATAATTTCCTTGTAAAACTTGTATAAGATATTTGGAGAATGATAATTTTGAGAATGATGATGGACATAACTACATCGTTGGTATGATTAGGAACAGTCGCGCATAACTCCTCTTGGTTTCGAGAGAAGTTCATTCTTTAATAAACAGGGGAAACCACATGAAGGTGGAAGCTCTAATTATGCCCCCCCCCTCCCCCTCACATCACTCTCAATTTCCCCATATTACCTAATTTGAAATTATAAAGAACATGTATTATATACTATATTATACAAAATAATAACATATAAAGATCATATAAAAGATATAAACACATACTTCTTCTTTTCAACAATTAAATATCAGTCATCTTCTTCTTCATCCAGTTCAACATCTGTATCAGGATCTGGTTCAGAATCGATATTGGTGAAAGGATCATTCCTATCAACATCATCATCAACGTAATTTTTGCTACTATAGTTATCGATATCCTCAATGAGATCGTCATCTCCTACATTTGGATGATCAACCTCTTCAACTTCTTCATCTGACACATCGACTACATGAGCCACCTGCTCCTGATCTTCATAATCATGATCTTCTTCCTCGTTATTATCTTCATCCTCGACTACATGATTGTACTTGATTGGTCTTCCTCTTGGATCATATCTAACAACATATGACCAACCTTCTTTACCAGGTACCTCTGAGTAGAATACTTGCTCACATTGACTTGGAAGAACATAAGGCTCTGTACCTAGTTCAAATTCCCTTGTATTAACCATTGTAAATCCATTATCATGCTCAATAACAGTTCTTTCAGGATCACGTCCATGCATCTGTATCCTGTACCATTTAACATCAAACAAAACTATTTTAAAGGAATTAAAATCACACTCAATTATATCCTCCAAATGGCCATAGTACCTATTCTCAGTTTCTTCAGGATTTCTGTCACTTCTAGAGGAAATGTTGGTGACCTTAAACACTGCAGTTATCCCACAATCTGAGATTTTCATCTTATCATCCAACATTTTGATACAAAATTTATGACCATTACACCACATAGCCTTATGATGTTTCAACTGCAACATGGAAAACAAGTAAAAAATAAATTTTGAATTAATAATCCTCATATAGGACTTACTAAATATATATTTCAATAATTAAAAAAATAAAATACTTTGAAAAATTGGGAAATAACTAGGAAAATGTGGGTAACAAATTTAACTTGCATGTTTATCTTTTAAACCAAAGGCTAAATCAACTTCCCTTGATGTAAGATCAGGAAATTTATCTCGATGACGATGCGCTGTTTTAATCATCTTACTCACCCCTTCCCATGATAAACTACTGAAGTATTCTTTAGTATATTCTATCCAATGCTCCATCCAATCAAGGTTGTTTGCAATGTATAAATGTAAAGCATCCCACTCTTGAGAAACTATATGATAGCATAAAAATTTAATATCATTAATTAGTTATTGTTAATAAATGAATAATTTAATAGATGTGTAATATATTAAATCTACGTCAACATTTAATATTTACCTTTCACAGTCCTCATTTTACCTTTCCTCAATAGGACCTCCCCTTCAAATTTGTTGATGGAGTCGAGATGCCAAATGCGAGGCACATTCATATTTTCTTCTAATTTAGGTAGATATTGACTAATATACACCATGCATTGATATACCATATATCCCTCAACCATAGAACCCTCCGTATGTGATCTTTTTCTAACAAAATCCTTTAGTGGATTCAACTGCCTCTCCACCATCCACATCGACCTTGTGTGGATTGGTCCACATAATTCAATCTCCTCAACTTGGTGTATGAGGTAGTGTTCTTGTGCATTGAAAAATGATGGAGGTATATACTGTTGCATTTGACACATTAGTCAGGGAATTTATCTCTTCCAATACCTTATATCTTCTTTATGGATTTCTTTTGATGATAGCCACCTACAAATGTTGATGCAATAAAATAATATCAAGGCACACATAAATTTGCAGATAAAATATAATATGTCAATAAGTTCCAATAAAAATCACATAAGAAGTACATTTTCCTTATAAAACAATAATTACCTCATGTATTTGCCAAGTACATAAATAATTTGTTTTGTGTTGTTGTCAAAGTCCTCTGGGAGAGATAAAGGTAGAACATACTGTAACAAAAAACAAATAATTATTATTTTTTTCCAAAAAATGCATACCAATAAGAAAATATATTATCACCTACTAATTACCTTAATGAATGTATGCCATTCATGTGTTTTAACTCCGCCAAAATCACCTGTTTTAGTTAAGATATTTTGTATGTTCAATGAAAACCCCGTCGGAAACCTAATTTTTCAAATGACCTATTTTACAATATTGCTCCGTTACTCTGTCAATAACCAAGGAAGACTATTATTTTGTTCATGACCATCACCATTAGAATTAATAATAACACTTTGCAAGGCGTTATTAGCTTCTCATATGTCACAACAAATCTTTCCAATTCTCTCTTTGTCAGTCCTTCCATCTAAAATTCGCCATAACAATTATGTTATGTTCTTCCCGATATGCATTGTATCAAACAAATAAACCATTTGTAGGTGCTCATAGTATGTCAATCTACTGAATTGCATCGGGTAACTTTTCATTCCTAGTGGAAGCCCATTCGTGACTTAATGACATTCATGAAACATCAACAAATTGAAATTAACACTAATTTATAATGGGAAAAAATGAAATTAATAGTAATGAAATTAACCAAAGATTTATATAATAGGTCATACATAAATAATTTGCGTACCTTGACGATTTCTAATATATTCCAACTTCCATAGGCGAGGTGTCATTCTTTGTGGCTTTTTTTCCATTTTCTTCTTTACCATTGAACTTTGGTTTGTCTGTAGTTCGATAACTATGGTTCTTAGGCAGAAAGTTCCTATACTCATCAAACACTTCCTTTGTTAAAATCCTTGAATGACGAGATTTTATCCTAGGACCACAAATTGGGCATGCAAATTTACCCTTTGTTTGAAGACATACAAGATATATGAATAAATGTAGTGTCAAATTAGATTTACAATTTAAAATAATGCATGATTTTTTCAAAAAAGATATATAATATTAAATCAAAAATGTAAAGTAACAATATACCACAAAAATGTGTTAACCCGGGAGCATCATAAATTGTCCATGATAGTATTCCATGGAATTGAAATCATCTTTGCCCTATTGGTCTAGAGATGTCATACATAGTGACGCCAACCCATAACTTCAACAACTCATTGATGAGAGGCTCAATATATACGTTCATATCTTTAACCTAGTACCTACCTGATTGGTTCAACCTACAACATGATTAATTATACTTATCTAGATGTCGTGATATATAAAAGAAATAATTACCATGAACGAAACAAATAAATGAAATATTTTGTCATGCTTTAAATAAAATAAAAGATAATTAAATACCTAGAACAATCATTTCCAACATTGTGTGCTCTCTCTTGATCGACATCCAAGAATGAAAGTTATTGTTTATAACAAAAACATGCCACACTGGGTACATAGAATGAATCTCTCCAAATGGATTGACACGATCAGTTGCCAACGGAAGTCTAACATTATGAGGTTCTTCTTTAAAAATTGACCACCTTTTTTTGATGTAGTTCAATGCAGAACCATCTACAGGCATTCAAAGAACATCATCTCCACTTCTATTCTTTGCATGGAAATCCATAAACTGTGCTATACTTTGGCACCTGAACAACCGCTGGAAACATCGAATTATCAGAATATAACGAAGAACTTTTTGAGACACCTTCTTTGATGATTTATCGATTCGATATCTACTTATTTGACATTGTAGGCATTCATTTTCTAATTCATATTGTCCATAATATATGATATGATCATTAGGACATGCATCAATAGCCTGATAGTTCATTCCAATTTCTTTCATAATCATAGATATTTCTCGATATGTATGTGGAAAAATATTTGACGTCGGTAATAGAACATCACCTAACAATCTACAAAATTATAAACAATAAGTCAATGTAAAAAATATTAATCATCAATATATCATCCAATATACTAATTTACAAATTAGAAAACAACAACAATATAGGAAAAAATTGAACCTTTTAAGTATTTGTGAACATGCAGGCATAAATAATTAACAAATTAAATACCTTAGTATCTGTGTGAGACATGTGTTTGATAAACCATTCAAAACCTTTAGGTTCACCAACAACAATATAGCAGATAAAATATTTGTTGTCGAGCCTTCATAAAGAGGTTGATGTGACTTCTCGAGTAGAGGATCAACGTCATGACCACCATCCTAGTTGTCCTCATCCATTCGAGCAAATGTGTCTTGGATCAATCTATGCATCTCATCTTCCTAATTTGAATCACTAACGTTATATCCATCCATATAATCATTTATAACTTGATCAACAACTTCAATATTCTGATCTTGAAGTTCATCTCCATGTAAAGTAGTATTTTTGCTAGTACTTGTAAAATAACTCTCTAGAGGTCGACACTTTGGGGGCATCGTCTAGATATTTAAAAACAACATAGAAAATTTAGTGTGTATATAAAATATAAAAATCTCGATAAGAGATATTACTAAAATTCATGACATACTGATTATTACAGAGAATACATTAAATATTGAATCCTCTTACCAAGGGACGATATTCATAACCCCCTTCGGCGTGCCCCTTCTCCCTACAATGTCTTTGGGCTATTGTGTTGATACTGAGAGGGGGGTGAATCAATATCAAGTACAATTTAAAAACCTTTTTCAACTTATACTTAAACCATTCAATTATATCCAATGAGAAATAAACAATAGTATAAGAGTTACACCAATACACCACAATACACCATGCACAATATATGAGAAATAATCAATAGTTTTTGTTCAAGGGAAGTAATGACTTCCAAAGGTAGCTACAACTTCCAAATGTAAAGGGAGGGATAAACCTCCAAGAGGAATATACAATTCTCAAATATCAAGAGAGAGTTGAAATCTCCATCCTTTCCCCTTCCTTCTACCCAAGAATATATAAGAGATAATAAAACTTTACATTTAATCATCACCATCAACTAGTCATCACATAGAACCTGATAATGCTTCCTGAAAATTCTTCAATTTCTGCATCTCTTCAGTTCTTGGACTACTCTGATCCTATAGATAATATTACTCAATGTATTCTCTGAAATTCCTCCAATTTTCACTCCTTGAATCCTCCCCAAAAAGAGGTTATAGAAAGAATGGTAGACTTTATTCAATTTTGGTTTATTCAGGAGAGTGAACTTGCACATAATGCCCCATGCTCAATAACTAACATCTGATTCTAAGAATCTCACAAAAGAAACTAACATCCGTACTCTTTCCAATGAAATTTGTCCCACTTCATTTGGATTCTCTATGAAGAAGTTATGATTATTTTACCTGGAACACCTGTTTATTTACTAGCTTCATGACTGGTCAAAAACCCTATCCTCCATAGAGTATATATCCATAATTATAGTGAATCAAGATTTGAACGTTTTACTAGAGGTACCTTGATATGTATTCTCAAAACAATAATGATTTCACCATCTGAATCATTCTAGAAAAAAAGTTATAGCAAAAATGGTAAGATGACCTGAAAATAACATACCTTAGAACACATCACCAAAATACTTCATCATCCCTTGAAATCCAACCTTCTTTACTTCTTACTTCCTATGAAATTCGACTTGTATCAAATGAATGTATAATGATGTTTATTTATACCATTTATGTCACTTCCTTTTAACATTAGTGCTGACCTGACACTTTCTTATTTTGTAATTCTTTTCTTTAATTATCTTTAGGGCCTACATGTACTTCCCTATTCAATTCACTTTGTCATCTTCAAAAATTCATTTCTCCTCAACCATGAGTATCCACGTGATGTGCCACATACCACCGGAAAAAACATGATGTATACTATCCATTCATGGGTGTTGTATATGCATGTGCATTGTCCTTCATGTCCAAATACCTTTATCAATCTTGCGGTCCAAAACCCATGACTAGGGTTGGCATCAATGACAACAACCAATCTTCCAACAATCTCCCTCTTTGTCATTGATGGCAACACTCATGCTCCCCATATCATCATGATCCCAATTTCTCTCCCCCTTTGACATCAATGGCAAAGGTTAGGGCTTCTCCACCTGAGTTTAATGGAAAAATGTAACTCTCTTCTTTGGGGTTGCTCCCCCTAAACATGTAGCACTCAATAATACTTCATCCTTATTTTTGGTCTTTGGGACATTTTCTTCCTTAGAATCCTTTTGTGTGGCTTCTGTCTTCTCTCTCTTCTTCATGTCTAGAATGTATATGTTGTTCAGTCTTCTTGTTGCAGTTGCAACCAATCTTCCTGAGTTATTTTCTCTAATTTTACATTTTCGAGAATCAAACGTAAGAGTGTATCCTTGATCACACATTTTACTAACACTGATTAGATTATGATTCAAGTCTTCAACCAATAGAACATTCTTTTCTTTTACATTTTTTCTTCCAAGATATACTACACCTTCTCCAAGTATTTTGGCAGATGAGTCATCTCCAAATGCAACATTTCCACCCTTTCTCTTCAAGATGATGAATTTTTCTTGATCCCTGGTCATGTGTGAAGAACATCCACTGTCTATGTACCATTCATATTCGTCTTTACATTCTTCAACGGTAAATTCTATTCGACAATTTTCATTGTTTGGAATCTCTTTCCTTCTCCATACTGTGGTTGGGACAGGGACATCTTCATTCATATATCTGCAATCTTGTGCTTTGTGACCAAGATAATTGCATTTGTAGCATACAATATTTTTGTCCATCAATGGGTAAAATGAATTATAACTTTTGTTGACAAATCCATGATTATTTCCATATCTTATGTTTACACCATTCATGTTTCTTGTGTATTTGTTCCTTTCATTGATTATGTAATTAATTGCCTTATGTCCAAAAATTTTGCAAGTATAACAATGACCAAGAAATAAATTTTGATACCTGGGAGTAAGTGACCTTATTTGTGATGTAGTCCATATGGGTTCATAATCTACTCTTCTGTAGTTTCCTTCATAATTATTGAATCTTCTTTGATTCATGAAGGTAGGAGGTCTTCTTGGATATTCATCTCTTTTGTAATCATTCCTTCTTTCTAGTATCCTGGTCCACTTCTCATCAACTATCTGTGTAGCTCTTTCTTCAACCTTCTTGTTGGTATTTTTATCTTCTTTGTATGAAGTTTCACCCATGCATCCAAGATGTGTTAATTCTTTTGGCACTTGAGAGTTTCTTAAGCTCTTCCTCAATGAAACAACTTCTTGTTCAAGTTTGTCACAATCTTCTTCTTTCTTTATCATTTGGACTTTCTTTACTTCTGCTATTCTTCTTTCTTCTTTGAGTAGAGTTTTCAAGGAAATGGTTTCTTCTCTTAGTTTCTGAAAGTCTTCTAATTGTTTCTTTAAGCTTACAATTGTCTTTTCATAACTACCCAATCCACTTCTTAGTTTTCTACGTGTGTCTTTGAGCTTGCTATTTTCAATCTCAACATGCTTCGATTTTTTAAGATTCTGATCTTCTTGTTGAATCATTTCTACTTCATGATTTTATTCTTTTTCATTGTCATCTCTTTCAATCCTTGGATGAGGACATTCAAATTCAACATGTCCTACTCCTTCACAATTAAAGAAAAAGAACTGACCTCTATTTTCTTCTTTGAAATCTGAGATGTTGTAATCTTCTTCAACTTCTTCTTCTTCTTATTCTTCTTCTTCCCTTGCATAAAGGTCTTGTAGCTTGTCCCAAATCTCTTTTGTTGATGCACATGATACCACCTTGGATTTCACTGAATCTTTCAATCCATCCAGGATGGTATCTATTGCTAGTTTGTTGTTCCTTTTTTCTTCCTTCTGAGCTGCAGTCTTTGGTTTCTTCAAAGAATTGTATCCTAAAGCAACTGAGAACCAAACATATTCCCCAAGAGCTTTCAAGTAATTTTCCATTCTATTTTTCCAGTATTCAAAATTTCTTCCATCAAATGGTGGAATCCCATTTGGAATGTTGTCTTCCATTTTTGCATAGGATCTTCCTTCTAGTGGTTAAATTGTACTGAAGGTAATCCGCTCTGATACAAATTGTTGATACTAAGAGGGGGATGAATCAGTATCAAGTACAATTTAAAAACCTTTTTCAACTTATACTTAAACCATTCAATTATATCTAATGAGCAATGAACAATAGTATAAGAGCTACAAAAATACACCACAATACACCGTGCACAATATATGATAAATAATCAATAGTTTTTGTTCAAGGGAAGTAATGACTTCCAAAGGTAGCTACAACTTCCAAATGTAAAGGGAGGTATAAACCTCCAAGAGGAAGATACAATCCTCAAATATCAAGAGAGAGTTGAACTCTCCATCCTTGCCCCTTCCTTCCACCC
>JASDQU010100011.1:988593-998617 GCA_032191745.1 Picea mariana
AAGATACAATCCTCAAATATCAAGAGAGAGTTGAACTCTCCATCCTTGCCCCTTCCTTCCACCCAAGAATATATGAGAGATAATAAAACTTTACATTAAATCATCACCATCAACCAATCATCACATAGAACCTGATAATGCTTCCTGAGACTTCTTCAATTTCTGCAATTCTTCAGTTCTTGGAGTACTCTGATCCTATAGATAATATTACTCAATGTATTATCTGAAACTCCTCCAATTTTCACTACTTGAATCCTCCCCAAAAATAGGTTATAGAAAGAATGGTAGACTTTATTCAATTATGGTCTATTCAGGAGAGTGAACTTGCACAAAATGCCCCATGCTCAATAATTAACATCTGATTCTGAAACTTGCACACAAGAAACCATAGTCCATACTATTTCCAATGAAAATTTTCCTACTTCATTTGGATTCTCGATGAAGAAGTTATGACTTTTTTACCCGGAACACATGTTTATTGACTAGCTTTAGGACTAGTCACAAACCCTATCTTCCATAGAGTGTATCTCCATAGTTATAGCGAATCAAGAGCGAACTTTTTTCCAGAGGTACCTTGATATATCTTCTCAATACCATATCGATTTAACCATTTGAATCATTCTAGAAAAAATGTTATAGCAAAAATGGTAAGATGACCTGAAAATAACATACCTTAGAACACATCACCAAAAGACTTCATCCTCCCTTGAAATCCTGCCTTCTTTACTTCTTATTTCCTTTGAAATTCAACTTGTATCAAATGAATGTATAATGATGTTTATTTATACCATTTATGTCACTTGTTTTTAACATTAGGGCTGACCTGGGTGTTTTATATGCTTATGCATTGTCCTTCATGTCCAAATACCTTTATCAATCTTGTGGTCCAAAACCCATGACTAGGGTTGACATCAATGACAAAAACCAATCTTCCAACATGTTTTTATTAAAATTCTTCTATTTTGCAAGCCTCTTCAATCATAGCAAGGACAATAACATTTTCCATCACCCCTTGCCTCTAATGTCGCTTTTAACCGAGCAAGCTTCTTGTCATTTTCATTCGTTGTGACAAATCCTTGTCCTTACAAGTAATTGTCTTACCTACACCATACCAAACATTAATTTGTCAATTTTTTATATTTTGGCTACTCCTTTGATTATGATATGTTTATTTATAGTGACCTACATCTTTATAATAAGGTCAACATCTTTATAATAGGGTCATATGTGTAAAAATGTTTTCTTTATATAATAATGACATATATACCTAACATAAGTTTAGGGTTAGTGTTTATGTATCTTATTAGTCCCTGCTAAAGTAGGGAATATAGCAATCAATTACTATCATTTCACTGATCAGGGTTGAGTTTCAAGAGAAATTCCATATCTTTATCAATGAAAAGAGAGAGAGATTATAGCTACAATTGAAGGGAAAAGGGTATGTGGATTACATAAACCTAGAATATTATGGAATCCACATACCNTTTTCCATAGAATATACTAACTAGATCCAATTAAAACCAAAGACATGAAATATGGTCTACACATTATAATATATTATCAAGGAAAAAACAAGCTAAATGAAAATTAGATATTTGATAAAAAAATTACAAGTTAAATGAGTACATCAATAAAAAATAACATACTAACCTTGCAAGTTCAAAATCTAAGCTATGTAGATTGAGAATTGGATTTGTTCAATTGGTGGGTGACGAGAAATATAAATAGCTCAAACAAAAGCCATGAACAGTGTCACAACTATAGCAATTGTGTCTCAAATTCTTTTAAAGTCACGTATATATAGATAAAATAGTCAACTAGTCGTTAACACTGACCAATGAGATAGGAAAAATTTTCGTCGCTATTGCCAGGAAAGTTTGTCGCTATAGAGGCGAAAATCCATACTAGGTTAAATTAAGATTTTTGTGGATATTGCGATGAACTTTCATGGAAATATCGATGAAAATCCCACCTTGTTTAAAAAAATGATGAAACTAGTGGAAGCGTGGAAAATTTTCGTGGAATAATCCACCCATATGTAGTAGTCCTTATTGGTCCACACATCAACACACACGTCCATACCTTTTCATATGATACAAATGGCGAGGATCCACACAGATTCCATGTAGAATTTAAGTGGATAGTGGGTGGGAAAGACCTATAAACTTCAAGAGACTATAACTTATAACCTTAAACTCAAATTTTAGCATATTTATAGTCGTTGTAAAGCTCTTAAAGAGTAGAATAGATCTATGATCTCGAAGTTATGTTTACAAGGGTGTTTAAGGAGAGGAAACATCGACACCCCACTTCCCTAGGATTCATAGGGAGTTGAGTGTGTTACATTTGGGCAGATTAGGGAATATCTATGTTTATGCATTGATGGATTTCTGTGTACTCTACTAGGGGATAGAAATTATTTCCTTCAAGTCATTTAAGTACGATCTTTCTTCAGAAATATCTTTTTAGATATTTAAATAATAACAATAATAAATTTTTATCATTGAAGGTTCAAGATAACAAATAACTTATCCTATGTAATTTCTGCTTTCTATGTAATCTATGAAGGGATTGAAATTTCTTTCCTTAAAGCCATCCATTAACTTTCTAAAAACAAAAAGGATTAAAAAAAGAAATATTTATCATGAAAGGTTCTAGATAACAAATCACTTTCATAGGTAATGATATCTTTAAATATACACAATGAAGGATGGTAATAGATTTCCTTTGATTCATTGCACTTAGAGAAGCATGATGCACTACAACTGAAGTGGAAAAAAAGTTTCACGGCAGAGGATTTGAGCTAAAGATCATGGTAGATATTTTCTGTTGGATTTATTGAACTTTGGGAATGTCTGTTAACTATCGTGTGGTTTGGAAAGAGTCATCAGATCCTGCGAAGAATGGGGTTCTTGGGAGAATTCAGTCGAAACGTTTGGTAGTGACTTATGTTTTGAGCAGGTTAACCCAAATTACTATCCACCACACAAACATGATTTGGAAAGGTATGGGGACCGTCAATTTAAATAAATTTCAACCGTTTGATGTTGTTGAGATCTAGAATTTAGTTTTGAGCTCAGTTTTTAGGTTCTATTGGGTTTTCCCTAGTTACGAACCCGTTGTGTGCCATGTCCAATGAAACATCACTTGCCAGATCAACACGCACATGCCTACATTTTCATTTGGTACATATGAAGAGGATACACATGGATTGGACATGGAGGTTAAGTGGATAGTGGGAAGGAAATACCTAGAAACTTTAAGAGACTATAACGTATAACCCTAAACCTAGATTTTAACATATTTATAGTCATTGAAAATATCTTAAAGGCTAGAATAGATCTATGATCTCGAGGTTATGTTTAGAAGGGTGTTTAAGGAGAGGAAATATCTACACCCCACTTCCCTAAGATGCAAAGGGGCTCGAGTGTGTTACACTTGGGTAGATTAGCGGATATCTATGTTGATGCAACGATGGATTTCAATGTACTCTACTAGAGCATGGAAATGTTTTCCTTCCAGTGATTTAAGTATCATTTTTCTTAAAAAGTAATTTTTTAGATATTAAAATAATAATAATAGTAATATTTTATCATTAAAGGTTTAAGATAACAAATAACCTATCCTATGTAATTAGTTTTTTCTACATATTTTACGTAGGGATGTAAATTCGATTCCTTAAAGTCATCTAGCAACTTTCTAAAAACAAAAAAGATTATAAAATTGATCTTTATCATGCAAAGATAACATAATCTTAAGTAATGATATCTTTATATCTACTCAATGAAGGATGGAAATTGTTTTCCTTTGATTCATTGCACTTAGAGAAGCATTATTTAGTACAACCCAAGTGGAAAAAAAGTGTCATGTCCAAAGGAAATATTATGAACTAAAATGGAAAAACGTTTGAGGTTACATGTCTAGTAGATAACTATTTTTTAATTGTCATCCTCCAATATTAAAATCAAAATATCCATCTTAATCGAGATTGTTTAACCAACTAGAAGTTTACATTGTACACATGTTTTGTTTTCTATGATACCTCTTAGATCTGGGGTTGAGAAAAAAAAACAAAATCCATGTGTCCTTCATGGTCCAAGACAATAAATCACTTATCCTAGTAAATGCATATAACTCCACCATGAATTGAGCCATATGTTAAGGGATATGTTGGAAATGCATCCAAACAAGACACCCATTAATATTGAACTAACTCCATATGGTTATTCCTTTGGACAAATTACCTAATGAATGTAATATTCTAAATGGATTGAGCTAACAATTTATTGAACAAGGGAGGGGCATACCAATTATGGATCCCCCTTTTTAATGATACTAAGTGTGTTGTCTTCAACATTTGATGGCACCACTTCCATAACCCAAGCAATTCCATTGACAAAGGAAGCAAAAAAACCACACATATTATAAACATTCATGTCCATGTTGTTGCACTTTGCATGCATTTTAACTAACTAAAATAGGATTATACATAAAAAGTAAACGAGACCTCTTGGTTTCACATAAGAATAGATTTCAAAGAGACCTCAAGGTTCTAACCAATTTGAGAATTTATATAGTGCTATACTTATTCCCATGGAATCAAGCACCTTAAACAATGAGCCATATCAAATATTGTTGTTGGGTATGGAAGCCCACAAAATGTTAGGATCCCAATCATAGGTGCAACACTGCACTCTAAATCAAACTACACATGTGCCTCATATGAATCTCTGACAAATAAGACCACTATGCTGAGAAACTGCATCTCATCCATGAATTGTGTCTCATTAGTAACCTTCTAAACCAATTAAAAAAAAAAACATTCATAACATTCTAAACCAATTAAACAAAAAATCATGAAAAATATTTAATTTTTTAACTCTTAAATTTAATATATATTAATTTTTTTAAAAAGACATAAAAAAATTAATATATATTAATTTTTTTAAAAGACAAAAAAATCTAATTAGATAAAATGAAAATTAATGTTTTAAAAAAATAAAATAAAAATATACTCCTTTCACTCCCTTTCTTTGGGACCAACAAAAATTTGTCTATATATACTATAAACATATAGTATTCTTAACCACGGGTCATATTGAAAGACAACCCATGCTTTTCTTGTACAAATTCAGGTCGACATTGTAAGCAATCTTCATTTTTGTCTACAAACAAACTTCATTTTTGTTTGAAGAAACAAAAAGTAAATGTAATTCAATATAAGTAAGGTGAGGACCACCCTTATGTACCCATCCAAGCTAATATGTATGGGAGTGTGGGGTGGTGGGGAGTTGTAGATGTTGGACTAATTCTTGTGATATCAGATTCGTTTTATTGTCATTGTCCAGAATGAGAGTGGCGAGTTCATTTTTAATTTGGAAGTTGTGAGTGAATAGGGGAACGTTATGGTGACCTAGTTCTTGCAGAATCATGAGAATGAGGGGTGGTTCAGCTTCGATGGGGTTGGTGAGAGAGATGAATTCTAGTTTATCTGGAAACGCAGTGGGTGTGACCTCTACAAAAAAGTTCTGATGGGGGTGGCTATTTTTAATGGCTCGACAGTTGACAGAGTTATGGGAGTTGGTCTTGTAAAAATTACACCAAACTGCATTTTTGGTCGCTGACGAGGAAGAAGGATAAGGTTGAGAATGAGAAGGAGGTGCGTTATTAGCTTGGGTTTGATTTGGCAGATATCAAATGTGAGGAGACACCTTTATTTCTATGGTGAAGGCCCGTAAGAAATCCTTGTCCAGATAAGCGCTAACAAAAATATGTACCTCCCATTGGAGAGGTAACAATAAACCATAATTGAACTTAATTAATAATACCTTGTCTGGTTCGTTGAAATGTAGCTAGATGCATAGCTTGCAAAAGACATCGATGTATCCTTGAACTGATTGATTCAAAAGTTGATGGAGTTATAACCACTTTGTGAGAAAATTATGAAGATATCCTAGAGGGTAGAAGAATTCCATCAATGCTTGATAGAATGTATCCCACGACACACTGCAGTCATTTTTCAGGGAAGACGGTGTACTGAGCTCAACGATCAATTCAGACCTTTCCAATTATGTGTCCCACCAGGTTTGTGCTATTCCTTCTATTTTAAGGATGGATATCTACAATTTGGTGGCCTCTTCCATATTACACGAGGTATTGAAGTAAGTGGAGAGGATACGAATCCAAGAATTGACCATCTCACCATTCATTTGGTCGAAAAAATTTGGTAACTAAGAACGAGTTTCCAGCTAGATGGTTACTGGAAATCGTTGTTGTTGAAGTTGAATCAACTCTTGGAGAGCCAATTCCAAGTATACATCTGGAGTTTATGTGGCTACGTTGGATTCCTCACTGGAGGCCTCTCGTCGAGGTGACATGGTTGGAAGGAACTGAATATACCCCGAGGAGGGTGTGAGAGTAACCCTGAGAAGGGTGAAATGAATGGTTTGAGAAAAAGCATGAGAATAAGTATGAAGAACCCCCCAAAAAAATTGAATCTGGTGCATGAAGTTCTTGGTCCCAAGGAAAGAACTTTCTCTCATACCAATTGGTCTGATAGTGTGAGGGAATTTTATACCATGGAGACTTGTTTTTCTCTAAATGCACACTCTGATAAACATGAGTGAGGGACCCTCTTAGTAGACTAAGTGAATTGGAAGATTGCCGCAATCAAGGAAGAAGAAAAACACTACTTTCTGGAGATAGATGCCTTTTATATTCCTTATGTTGGCCACCAATGAACTGAAAGGGCATATTTCTCATACACTTAACATAATAAGAGATGCACAACAATTAATTTGGTGTGCTTTCTCTCTCTCAACCCTCACCTAACAGTAAAAACGAAAACACAAGATTGTTCTCTCACTCATCTTAGCAAAAGAGAAAATCAATGTTACACAAGAAAAATAGATAACGCAAGATTCACAAAAATTCATCAAATGTATTAGAGGATTGTCTCCCTTCTTAAACAATCAAGGCAATCTTCTACAAATGGTAAATTCTGCTTTATTGTTCTGCATTTCTCTACGCAATCAGATTGGAAAGAGAAATTTCCCGTAGTGTTTAATGACACAACTAACTGTTTACTAAAATAGACATCACCATTATTTACTTAGATTGATGAATGTTTTATTATGATAAAATACTGACCAATGCTAAAAACGATCAGAAAATTATCATAGCATTACTTATCCTTCTTTCGTTTCTTGCTGGAGACGACTTGTACTCTGTTGTGCATTTCTTAAGGAAGGTTGACGTCCTTCCTTATTGGTCCACACATCAACATACACGTCCAGACCTTTTCATCTGATACAAATGGTGAGGATCCACATAGATTCCACGTGGAAGTTAAGTGGATAGTGGATGGGAAAGACCTATAAACTTTAAGAGATTATAACTTATAACCTTAAACACAAATTTTAGCATATTTATAGTCGTTGTAAAGCTCTTAAAGAGTAGAATAGATCTATGATCTCGAAGTTATGTTTAGAAGGGTGTTTAAGGAGAGGAAATATTGACAGACATTCCACTACCCTAGGATGAATAGGGAGTCAAGTGTGTTACAGTTGGGAAAATTACGGAATATCTATTTTTATGCATTGATGGATTTCTGTGTACTCTACTAGGGGATATAAATTATTTCTTTCAAGTCATTTAAGTATGATCGTTCTTCAAAAATATCTTTTTAGATAAATAAATAATAACAATAGTAATTTTTTATCACTAAAGGTTCAACATAACAAATAACTTATCTTATGTAATTTTTTCTTTCTATGTATTCTATGAAGGGATTGAAATTTCTTTCCTTGAAGCCATGCATTAACTTTAAAAAAAAAAAAAGAATTAAAAAAAGAAATATTTATCATGAAAGGTTCTAGATAACAGATCACTTTCATAGGTAATGATATTGCACTTAGAGAAGCATGATGCACTGCAACCAAAGTGGAAAAAAGTGTCACGGTAGAGGATTTGAGATAAAGATCACGGTAGATATTTTTTGTTGGGTTTATTGAACTTTGGGAATGTCTGTTAACTATCGTGTGGTTTGGGAAGAGTCATCAGATCTTGCAATGAATATGGTTCTTGGGAGAAGTCAGTCAAAAAGTTTGGTAGCGACTTATGTTTTGAGAAAGTTAACCTAACTTACTATCCGCCACACAAATATGATTTTGAAAGGTATGGAGACCGTCAATTTCAATAAGTTTCGACAGTCTGATGTTGTTGAGATCCAAAATTTAGTTTTGAGTTCAGTTTTTAGGTTCTATTGGGTTTTCCCTAGTTACGAACCCGTTGTGTGCCATGTCCAATGGAACGCCACTTACCACATCAACATGCACACGTATACCTTGTCATTTGGTACATATGATGAGGATCCACATGGATTAGACATGGAGGTTAAGTGGATAGTGGGAAGGAAATACCTAGAAACTTTAAGAGACTATAACGTATAACCCTAAACCTAGATTTTAACATATTTATAGTCGTTGAAAAGCTCTTAAAGACTAGAATAGATCTATGATCTCAAGGTTATGTTTAGAAGGGTGCTTAAGGAGAGGAAATATCAACACCCCACTTCCCTAGGATGCAAAGGCGGTCAAGTGTGTTACACTTGGGTAGATTAGTGGATATCTATTTTGATGCAACGATGGATTTCTATGTACTCTACTTGATCATGGAAATTTTTTCCTTCAGGTGATTTAAGTGTCATTTTTCTTAAACAATAATTTTTTAGATATTAAAATAATAATAATAGTAATTTTTTATCATTAAAGGTTTAAGATAACAAATAAATTATCCTATATAATTAGTTATTTCTAAGTATTTTACGAAGGGATGTAAAGTTGTTTCCTTAAAGTCATCCAACAACTTTCTAAAAACAAAAAAGATTATAAAATTAATCTTTATCATGCAAAGATAAAAGAATCTTAAGTAATGATATCTTTATATCTACTCAATGAAGGATAGAAATTGATTTCCTTTGATTCATTGCACTTAGAGAAGCATTATTCAGTACAACCGAAGTGGAAAAAAAGTGCCATGTCCAAAGGAAACATCATGAACTAAAATGGAAAAAAGTTTGAGGTTAGATGTCTAATAGATAACTATTTTTTAATTGGCATCCTCCAATCTTAAAATCAAAATATCTATCTTAATCAAGATATTTTAACCAATTAGAAGTTTACATTGTACACATGTTTTGTTTTCTATGATACCTCTTAGTTCTTAATAGATCCGAGGTTGAGAAAAAAAACAAAATCCATGTGTTCTTCATGGTCCAAGAATTGAGCCATATGTTAGGAGATATGTTGGAAATGCATCTAAACAAGACACCCATTAATCTTGAACTAACTCCATATGGTTCTTCCTTTGGGAAGATTACCTAATAAATGTAATGTTCTAAATGGATTGACCTAACAATTTATTGAACAAGGGAGGTGCATACCAATTATGGATCCTCCTTTTTTATGATACTATGTGTGTTGTCTTCAAAATTTGATGGCACCACTTCCATGACCCAAGCAATGCCATTGACAAAGGAAGAAAAGAAACCATCTATATTATAAACATTCATGTCCATGTTGTTTCACTTTGCATGCATTTTAACTAACTAAAATAGGATTATACATAAAAAGTAAACGAGACATCTTGGTTTCACATAAGAATAACTTTCAAAGAGACCTCAAGGTTCTAACCAATTTGAGAATTTATACATTACTATACGTATTCCCATGGAATCAAGCACCTTAAACAATGAGCCATATGAAATACTGTTGTTGGGTATGGAAGCCCGCAAAATGTTAGGATCCCAATCATAGGTGCAACACTGCACTCTAAATAAAACTACACATGTGCCTCGTATGAATCTCTGACAAATAAGACCACTATGCTAAGAAACTGCATCCCATCCATGAATTGTGTCTCATTAGTAACCTTCTAAACCAATTAAACAAAAAAAAAATTTGATAACATTCTAAACCAATTAAACAAAAAATCATAAAAATTTCATGATTTTGAAATTTTTATG
>JASDQU010100011.1:998762-1020694 GCA_032191745.1 Picea mariana
ATTAGATAAAATGAAAATTAATGTTTTAAGAAATAAAACTAAAAATATACTCCTTTCGCTCCATTTCTTTGGGACCAACAAAACTTTGTCTATATATACTATAATAATAATAATAATAATAATAATCTATTTTTAAGGTCACAGCCAAGCTAGCACACCAAATTGGTGTATGAGGACCCCTTGTTTGTGGGACAAGGGACCCTCCTCCGCCCAACGATTTGATTGGTAAGGTCTACGAAGGTATACATACCCTACCCCCCTCTGGATTTGAACCTGTGACCTCTTAAGAGGAAACACATGTTCTTAACATATAGTATTCTTAGCCACAATACATATTGAAAGACAACCCATGCTTTAATTTTACGAAAGAAAGATTAGGCCAATGTTGTAAGAAAACTTCATTTTTGTTTATAGAAAGAAAAAGTAATGTAATTCAATATAAATAAAAGTTAATGACATTCAATGGAAAAAATAAAAACATCGATCCATATAATATTTTTGTTTATGGAGCCCATAGATACATATTTCTATTTACAAAGCGACGAGCTCTGTTTTTGTTTATAGGTGAAAAGCAGAACGCGAGCTTAACAAAATCTTGTATTTTAGTATTGAAGAGAAATTGTAGTTACTTGCAAAAATGGCAACTGTGGTGGAATTGATAGGGGTTTCCGTAAAACCTATTGTTGATAAAGAGTTGAGTGCAAAGGATTTGGTACCTGACTGCTTCCTCGATGATGAATCGAGCAGGAGAATTAGTGGGTAGAGATGGTATCACCTTGATTTCAGACATGGTATCAACAATTGTTTGTTGTCAGAGTTTTATACACCCACCACCCACGATGTATTATTTCTTGATTGGGCAGGGAAGGCGATTTTCCATACTGAACCTGTTATTTGATTCCCGCTTCCCCCGAATCCTCGRCAAATGATTCAATTTAACAACAACAATGCTCCAAGCTTCACGGGTCCATCATTCACAGTTGTAACATTCAACGGGCTCACAGATGAATGTACTAGACYAGAGAAGTATCCCAATTGTCCTTTCTTCACGGTCAGTTGGGAATATCACCRACAAAACTTACTGAAAGAAATATTACAGTGTGACGCTGACATCATTTGCCTCCAGGAGGTCCAAGTGAACCACTATTATGATTTTTTCTATCGGGAATTGGCTGAGCTAGGGTATGAAGGGTTGTTTAAGGGAAAGGAGAGAACATGGTTGGYTGGGACAAATGATGGTTGTGCAACGTTTTATAAAAAGAATCAGTTTGACTTGGTAAAACAGTGGTGGATTCATCTTTCCTGATATCATTTTGACAACATTGCCCTTAATTCCATCCTTTCATTAAAACACACTAGTCAATGTTTGTGCATAGCCAATACCCACATCCATGCAAATCCTAATAACAGTGAAGAAAAGCTAGGGCAGGTTTATTGCTTGCTCAATGGAATGGAGAAATATGATGTTCCACGTGTAATATGTGGGGATTTCAATTCTTTGCCTGGAAGCGCCACCCACTCACTTCTGACCAAAGGCTATGCTCATCCCTCAAACAAGAAATATTTGTATTATGATTCAAAGTCGCTTGCTAAAAGGATACACCATACATTAAGATCGATGATGACTGTAAAGTTTGTTTTTTTTTATATAAATTAAGATCGATTTTGGTTTATTAAATATTTCATATATAAAGCTCACGTTGATATAAAACTTTAGTCTTTTAAAATATTTTGTTGTATTTTAAAATATTTTGTTGTATAATGTCTAATTAATTTAATTAAAAACATATTACTTAATATCATTATTGTATTAATTATTGATTGCTTTCTTTAAAAGAAAATAAATTTGCTAAATAATTTTATTTATTATAGATAAAAAAAATTAATATAGCTATTTTGTGAATTGCAAATTATTATTATTATTATTTTAATTTCACATTTTTATTTATGTAACACATAAAATATTTTTAAACATTTTATAGTGTAATTTAGTTGTTCATCTTCTCATCTATCTTAATTAGTCCATACTTTCTATTTAAATAACATGTTGGGTCATTTGTTGATTTTGGGAAGCTCATATTTAAAATATTTTTGGTTTTCTTTAATATATTGCCTCAATGGTCATGTTGGCTAAGGTCATGCATTCCATGTAATATATTGGTGTACTAATGTGTGTGGATGGAAATACCCTATTTATGGAACAAAAGTTGTGAGAAATTTTAGACCTTAGTAAATTTCTATTGCCTCTCCCTCATTGTTGGCATCTTCCCCAGTGCCACATGCATATCTAATTCCCTAATGTTCTCCAGAAGTAAACATCACCCCACTTCCATGCTTCCCTTGGCTCAACAAGTTTGTTGAGTTTAGATTCACTTTCTGAAATATCTTTCTTGATATTTGGACATATTCACATTATGGCTTGTTACGCTCCCCTTTCTCTCCACCAACAAAAAAAATTGATTGATTTCATCATTAATCCTAGAACTAGATGGAGAAAACAATTTATGTCATTTTTAATAGATGTTTTTATCTTCAACAACAAGTCATTTTTTAATTGATGTTTTCATCTTCAACAACAAGTCCTTCTGGTCATATTCCATATTCATGAAGCTTTAGAGTATGAGCATTATTTGACTTAAAAAAACAAGAGTCTATGTTACTTTAACATAACTCTTTGATTAAAAAAAAACCTCTACACAATTATTAATTTCTACACATTTATCAATTTCTACAATTAACATTCCAAAAATAAATGTTTTTCCCCTCCAAATAAGTCCTCATCGTGCACAAATATTCATTTAATTTCATTTTTCTACATGTCATTATGTGTTTTATCATTTTTCTTAAAAATTTAATGCAATGTGATTCAATATTATCGGGTGAAAACATGAAGTTGGGAAACAATTTTTTGAGAATTGGGTCTTTTTTGGTTATAATTTCCAATTTGGGTGCTTAGTTTCGACCATTTGGTGTTGTCAAGATCTAGAATATAGTTTAATTCCTTACGTTATCCACAAATTAACTATAGGGGCACCTTGCTCATATGCTTAGCATAATAGGAGATGCGCGCTAGTTCCTTTGGTGCACATTCTCTCTCTAAACCCTCACCTTACAGTAAAAATAAAAAACACAAGATTGTTCTCTCACTTATCTTAGAAAAAACGAAAATCAATGTTACACAAGAAAAATAGATAATGAAAGATTCACAAAACTTCATCAAATGTATTAGTGGATTGTATCCCTTCTTAAACAGTCAAGGCAATATTCTACAAACGGTAAATGTCTCTTTATTCTTATTCATTTCTCTATGTAATCATATTGGCAAGAGAAATTTCCCACAACGTTTACTGAAAAAACTAACTATTCACTAAAATAGACATCGCCATTATTTACTTAGACTGGAGAATGCTTTATTACAATAAAAGACTAACTGACGCTGACAATGATCAGAAAACTATTATGGCATTAATTCTCCTTCTCGCCTTTCTTGCTGCGGATGACTTGTCCTATGTTGTGTTCTTCCTAAGTAAGGTTGATGTCCTTCCTTATTGGTCCAATTCTTCCCTTTTTAGATCCTAAACCGTCCCTCCTTCCGCCACCAATGGAGGGATCATTTGCTGCACTGTCTGGACTGTCATCCACTTGTCCTATCTCTGGATTTTTGCATTGTTGACCAACCAGGTATGAAAAAGGATGTTGCTTGGCACAATCTGGTGTTACTTGCAAGGAAGTTGTGACTGGAGTGTGTTTCTGTGATAAATTATGAACGCCACTATGGTCAAGATGTTTTTCTCGATGTTGATGTGTTCATCCCAACGTAGTCAAAATAAGAGGCATATTTGTAGGCGTCCAATACTGAAATCCAACACAGACCTCGAAAGGTAAGAAGTATATGGAAGAGTGAGTGGCACTGTTGTAAGGTTTCCACCTCTACAAATCTGAAATCACGAGGTGGAATTCTTTGGCATAGTGGTGGTAAGTCACTAGGTTACCTCCCTATTTACGCATCACTCCAAGAGAAAACTGAGAGGCAATATGGGGTAAGGCATAACAATCTCTAATTGTTTCTTGGGTGCGGGAATGGTGAGAGGTAACTAGAGGATGTTCGATGGTGTCTTGGGTAACTGAGAGAGATGATGGAGCATTGGGTAATTATATGCCATGAATGAGATCGATGAATGGAGCAAGGGCTCGAGAGGGTGGGAACCTTTACGGAGGCTGCGAGACATTGGAAAATTCCGGAAGTATAGGGAGTCTTGTGGGAGGTTTCGTATTAGTGAGGTTCTCAGGCTGAACATGGTGTGTTAAACAAAGAGAGACATTGTTGGTATTGATAGCATGGTGAGTAGCTATGTTATCGGTTCATGGCGGTGGTGAAGTGATAGAAGATGAAGTAAGTACATAGGTGTTTCCAACCTGTTTAAGGTGGTAAGGATGAGTCTTGGCATGATACATCACTTGTCAGTTTTGTTTGTAAGGAAGACCGAGAAGGAGATCAACACAATATAAAGGTGACATGTCATAGATCACATTTACAAAAGAAGTACTGATGGTGAAAGTGACGGTGCAACTGCGAGCAATAGTAATGTGAGGAACGCCCTTTTGTACCCATCCAAGTTGATATCTATGGGGTTGTGGGATGGTGGGGAGTTGTAGATGTTGGACTAATTCTTGTGATATCAGATTTGTTTTACTGTCATTGTCCAGAATGAGAGTGGTGAGTTCATTTTTAATTTGGTAGTTGTGAGTGAATAGGGGAACGTTATGGCGACCTTGTTCTTGTAGAATCATGAGAATGAAGGGTGGGTCAACTTCAGTGCGTTTGGTGAGAGAGATGGATTCGAGTTTCTCGAGAAACTTAGTGGGTGTTTCCTCTACAAACAAGTTATAATGGGGGTGGATATTTTTAATGGCTCTACAGTTGACAGGGTTATGGGAGTTGGTTTTGTGAAAATTACACCAAACTGAATTTTTGGTCGCTGACAAGGAAGAAGGATAAGGTTGAGAATGAGAAGGAGGTGCGTTATCATCCTGTGTTCGATTTGTCATATATCAAATATGAGGAGACACCTTTCTTTCTATGGCGAAGGCCCATAAGAAATGCTTGTCCAGATAAGCGCTGGCAAAAATAGGTACCTCCCGTCGGAGAGGTAAGAATAATCCAGAATTGAACTTAATTATTAATACCTTGTCTGGTTTACTGAAATTTAGCAGAAGACATCCATGTATCCTTGAATTGATTGATTCGAAATTTGATGGAGTTATAACCACTTGGAGAGAAAATTATGAAGATATCCTGGAGGGTAGACACATTCCCTCAATGCTTGATAGAACGTATCCCACGACGCAATGCGGTAATTTGTCAGGGAAGACGATGTACTGAGCTTGACGATCAATTCATACCTTTCCAATTATGTGTCCCATAGGGTTTGTGTTATTCCTTCTAGTTGAAGGATGGATATATACAATTTGGTGGCCTCTTCCATATTACATGAGGTCTTGAAGTAAGTGGAGAGGCTACGAATCCAGGAATCAACCGTCTCTCCATTCATTTGGTTGGAAAAATTTTGTAACTGAGAATGAGCATCCAGCTGGATGGTCACTAGAGGTTGTTGTTGTTGAAGTTGAATCAGTTCTTGGAGAGCCAATGTCAAGTGTGAAACTAGAGTTGATGTGGATGTGTTGGATTCCTCACTCCAGGCCTCTCGTCAAGGAGACATGGTTGGAAGGAACTGAATATAGCCTGAGGAGGGTGTGAGAGTAACCCTAAGAAGGGTGAAATGAATGCTCTGAGAAAAGAGTGAGAATAAGTATGAAGACCCCCCCCCAAAAAATTAATCTTTTGGTTGAAGTACTTGGTTCCAAGGATAGAAATTGCTCTGATACCAATTGATCTGATAGTGTGAGAGCGTCTTATACCATGGAGACTCGTTTTTTTTTTAATGCATTCTCTGATAGATATGAGTGAGGGACCCTCTCAGTAGACTAAGCGAGTTGGAATATTGGCGCAATCAAGGAAGAAGGAAAACGCTACTTTCTGGAGATAGATGCCTTGTCTATTCCTTATGTTGTCCACCAATGAACTGAAGGGGCATATTTCTCATACGTTTAGCATAATAAGAGAAGTGAAATAGTTCCTTTGGTGCACATTTTCTCTCTCAACCCTCACCTAACAGTAAAAAAAAACCACAAGATTGTTCTCTCACTCGTCTTAGAAAAAGCGAAAATCAATGTTACACAAGAAAAATAGATAATGCAAGACTCACAAAACTTTATCAAATGTATTACAGGATTGTCTCCCTTCTTAAACAATAAAGTCGATCTTCTACAAACGGTAAATTCTTCTTTATTGTTCTGCATTTCTCTACGCAATCAAATTGGAAAGAGAAAATTCCCACAGTGTTTAATGACACAACTAACTGTTCACTAAAATAGACATTGCCATTTTTTACTTAGATTGATGAATGATTTATTACTATAAAATACTGACCGATGCTGAAAACGATCAGAGAACTATCATAGCATTACTTACCCTTCTCTCCTTGCTTGTTGGAGATGACTTGTACTCTTTTGTGCGCTTCCTAAGGAAGGTTGACATCCTTCCTTATTGGTCCATACATCAACATACATGTCTATAAATTTTCATCCCATACAAATGGCAAGGATCCACACAGATTCCACATGGAAGTTAAGTGGATAGTGGGTGGGAAAGACCTATAAACTTTAAGAGACTATAACGTATAACCTTAAACTCAAATTTTAGCATATTTATAGTCATTGTAAAGCTCTTAAAGAATAGAATAGATCTATTATCTCAAATTTATGTTTAGAAGGGTGTTTAAGGAGAGGAAATATAGACACCCCACTGCCCTAGGATGCATAGCGAGTTGAGTGTGTTACAGTTGGGCAGATTAGGGAATATCTATGTTTATGCATTGATGGATTTCTGTGTACTCTACTTGGAGATAGAAATTATTTCCTTCAAGTCATTTAAGTACGATCTTTCTTCAAAAATAGCTTTTTAGATATTAAAATAATAACAATAGTAATTTTTTATCATTGAAGGTTCAAGATAAAAAATAACTTATCCTATGTAATTTATTCTTTTTATGTATTCTATGAAGGGATTGAAATTTCTTTCCTTAAAGCCATCCATTAACTTTCTAAAAACAAAAAAGATTAAAAAAAGAAATATTTATCATGAAAGGTTCCATATAACAGATCACTTTCATAGGTAATGATATCTTTAAATCTACACAATGAAGGATGGTAATAGATTTCCTTTGATTCATTGCACTTAGAGAAGCATGATTCACTACAACTGAAGTGGAAAAAAAGTGTCACGACAGAGGATTTGAGCTAAATATCACAGTAGATATTTTCTGTTGGATTTATTGAACTTTGGGAATGTCTGTTAACTGTCTTGTGGTTTGGGAAGAGTCATAAGATCCCACGAAGAATGGGGTTATTGGGAGAAGTCAGTCGAAAAGTTTGGTAGTGACTTATGATTTGAGCAGGTTAACCCAACTTACTATCCACCACACAAATATGATTTGGAAAGGTATGGGGACTGCCAATTTCAATAAGCTTCAACCATCTGATGTTGTTGAGATCCAGATTTTAATTTTGAGTTCAGTTTTTAGGTTCTATTGGTTTTTCCCTAGTTACAAACCCATTGTGTTCCACGTCCAATGGAACATCACTTGCCACATCAACACACACATGCCTACCTTGTCATTTGGTACATATGATGAGGATCCACATGGATTGGACATGGAGTTTAAGTGGATAGTGGGAAGGAAATACCTAGAAACTTTAAGAGACTATAACATATAACCCTAAACCTAGATTTTAACATATTTATAGTCATTGAAAAGCTCTTAAAGACTATAATAGATCTATGATCTCGAGGTTATGTTTAGAAGGGCGTTTAAGGAGAGGAAATATCGACACCCCACTTCCCTAGGATGCAAAGGGGGTTGAGTGTGTTACACTTGGGTAGATTAGCAGATATCTATGTTGATGCAATGATGGATTTCTATGTACTCAACTAGAGCATGGAAATTTTTTCCTTTAGGTGATCTAAGTATAATTTTTCTTAAAAATTAATTTTTTAGATATTAAAATAATAATAATAGTAATTTTTTATCATTAAAGGTTTAAGATAACAAATAACTTATCCTATATAATTAGTTCTTTCTAAGTATTTTATGAAGGGATGTAAATTTGTTTCCTTAAATTCATCCAACAACTTTCTAAAAACAAAAAAGATTATTAAATAAATCTTTATCATGCAAAGATAACATACCCTTAAGTAATGATATCTTTATATCTACTCAATGAAGGATGGAAATCGCTTTCCTTTGATTCATTTCACTTAGAGAAGAATTATTCAGTACAACCCAAGAGGAGAAAAAGTGCCATGTCCAAAGGAAACATTATGAACTAAAATGCAAAAAAGTTTGAGGTTAAATGTCTAATAGATAACTATTTTTTAATTTCCATTCTCCACTCTTAAAATCACAATATCCATCTTAATCGAAATGTTTTAACCAACTAGAAGTTTACATTGTACACATGTTTTCTTTTCTATGGTGCCTCTTAGTTCTTAATAGATAGAGGGTTGAGAAAAAAAATAAAAATCCATGTGTCCTTCATGGTCCAAGACAATAAATCACCTATCTTGGTCAATGGTTATAACTCCACCGTGAATTGAGCCATATGTTCAGGGATATGTTGGAAATGCATCCAAACAAGACACCCATTAATATTGAATTAACTCCATATGGTTCTTCCTTTGGACAAATTACCTAATGAATGTAATATTCTAAGTGGATTGACCTAACAATTTTTTGAGCAAAGGAGGGGCATACCAATTATGGATCCCCCTTTTTTATGATACTAAGTGTGTTGTCTTCAGCATTTGATGGCGCCACTTCCATAACCCAAGCAATTCCATTTACAAAGGAAGCAAAGAAACCACCCATATTATAAACATTCATGTCCATGTTGTTGCACTTTGCATGCATTTTAGTTAACTAAAATAGGTTTATACATAAAAAGTAAATGACACCTCTTGGTTTCACATAAGAATAGCTTTTAAAGAGACCTCAAGGTTCTAACCAATTTGAGAATTTATATAGTACTATACTTATTCGCATGGAATCAAGAAAATTAAACAATGGGCCATATCAAATATTGTTGTTGGGTATGGAAGCCCACAAAATGTTAGGATTCCAATCATAGGTGCAACACTGCACTCTAAATCAAACTACACATGTGCCTCATATGAATCTCTGACAAATAAGACCACTATGATGAGAAACTACATCTCATCCATGAATTGTGTCTCATTAGTAACCTTATAAACCAATTAAACAAAAAAACATTCATAACATTCTAAACCAATTAAACAAAAAATCATTAGAATTTCAAAATCATGAAAAATGTTTAATTTTTTAACTCTTAAATTTAATATATATATTTTTTTTTAAAAAGACAGAAAAAAAATCTAATTAGATAAAATGGAAACTAATGTTTTAAAAAATAAAACTAAAAATATACTCCTTTGACTCCCTTTCTTTGGGACCAACAAAACTTTGTCTATATATACTGTAAATATATAGTATTCTTAGCCACAGGTCATATTAAAAGACAACCCATGCTTTGCTTGTATGAAATATCAGGCCAACGTTGTAAGAAAACTTCATTTTTGTTTATAGAAACAAAAAGTAATGTAATTCAATATAAATAAAAGTTAATGACATTCATTGGAAAGAATAAAAACGTCGATTCATATAATATTTCTGTTTACAGATCCCATAGATCCATATTTATGTACACAATCTAATGGTGACATGTCGCAGATCACATTTACACGAGAAGGATCGATGGTGAAAGTGATGGCGCAAATGCGAGAAATAGTAATGTGAGGACCACAATTCTGTACCCATCCAAGCTGATATGTATGGGGGTGTGGGGTGGTGAGGAGTTGCAGATGTTGGACTATTTCTTGTGATATTAGATTCGCTTTACTGTCATTGTCCAGAATGAAAGTGGTAAGTTCATTTTTAATTTGGAAGTTGTGAGTGAATAGGAGAACGTTATTGCGACCTGGTTCTTGTAGAATCATGAGAATGAGGGGTGGGTTAGCTTTGGTGGGGTTGGTGAGAGAGATGAATTCTAGTTTTTCAAGAAACTCAGTGGGTGTGGCCTCTACAAAAAAATTCTCATGGGGGTGGCTATTTTTAATGGCTTGACAGTCGACAGAGTTATGGGAGTTGGTCTTGTGAAAATCACACCAAACTGCATTTTTGGTCATCGACGAGGAAGAAGGATAAGCTTCAGAATTCGACAGAGGTGTGTTATCATCCCGAGTTCAATTTGGCAGATATCAAATGTGAGGAGACACCTTTCTTTTTATGGCGAAGGCCAGTAAGAAAACCTTGTCCAGATAAGCGCTGGCAAAAATATGTACCTCCCATCGGAGAGGTAACAATAAAATAGAATTGAACTTAATTATTAATACCTTGTCTGGTTCGCTAAAATGTAGCAAGATGCATAGATTGCAGAAGACATCTATGTGTCCTTGAATTGATTGATTTGAAAGTTGATGGAGTTATAACCACTTGGCAAGAAAATTATGAAGATATCCTGAAGGGTAGAAGCATTCCCTCAATGACTGATAGAACATATCCCACGATGCCATGCGGTCATTTTTCAGGGAAGATGGTGTACTGAGCTCGACGATCAATTCAGACCTTTCCAGTTATGTGTCCCACCAGGTTTTTTCTATTCCTTCTAGTTGAAGGATGGATATCTACAATTTGGTGGCCTCTTCCATCTTATGTGAGGTCTTGAATTAAGTGGAGAGGCTACTAATCCAAGAGTCGACCATCTCTCCATTCATTTGTTCGGAAAAATTTGGTAACTGAGAATGGGTGTCCAACTGGATGGTCACTGGAGGTCGTTGTTGTTGAATTTTAATAAGTTCTTAGAGAGCCAATGCCAAGTATGCAACTGGAGTTTATGTGGTTGTGTTGGATACCTCATTGGAGGCCTGTCCTTGAGGAGACATGGTTGGAAGGAACTGAATATACCCTAAGGAGGGTGTGAGAGTAACCCTGAGAAGGGTGAAATGAATGGTCTGAGAAAAAGCATGAGAATAAGTATGAAGACCCAAAAAAAAAAAATCGAATCTGGTGCATGAAGTTCTTTGTCCCAAGGACAAAACTTTCTCTGATACCAATTGATCTGATAGTGTGACGACATATTATACCATGGAGACTTGTTTTTCTCTGAATGCATGCTTTGATAGATATGAGTGAGAGGCCCTCTCAGTAGACTAAGCGAATTGGAAGATTGACGTAATGAAGGAGGAAGGAAAACACTACTTTATGGAGATAGATGCCTTGTCTATTCCTTATGTTGTCTAGGAATGAACTGAAGAGGTGTATTTCTCATATGCTTAGCATAATAAGAGATGCACAACAGTTCCTTTGGTGTGCATTTTCTCTCTCAACGCTCACCTAACAGTAAAACCAAATAAACAAGATTTTTCTCTCACTCGTCTTAGCAAAAGAGGAAATCAATGTTACACAAGAAAAATAGATAACGCAAGATTCACAAAACTTCATCAAATGTATTAGAGGATTGTATCCCTTCTTAAACAATCAAGGCGATCTTCTACAAATAGTAAATTCCAGTTTATTGTTCTGCATTTCTCTGCGCAATCAGATTTGAAAAAGAAATTCCCCACAGTGTTTAATGACACAACTAACTGTTGACTAAAATAGACATCACCATTATTTACTTAGACTAACAAATGATTTACTACAATAAAATACTGACCGACACTGAAAACGATCAGAAAACTATCATAGCATTACTTCTCCTTCTCTCCTTGCTTGATGGAGATGACTTGTACTATGTTGTGCACTTCCTAAGGAAGGTTGACGTCCTTCCTTATCGGTCCACACATCAACACACACATACATACATTTTCATMTRATACAAATGGCAAGGATCCACACAGATTCCACGTGGAAGTTAAGTGGATAGTGGGTGGTAAAGACCTATAAACTTTAAGAGACTATACCTTATAACATTAAACTCAAATTTTAGCATATTTATAGTCGTTTTAAAGCTCTTAAAGATTAGAATAGATCTATGATCTTGAAGTTATGTTTATAAGGGTGTTTAAGGAGAGGAAATATCGACAGCCCACTTCCCTAGGATGCATAGGGAGTCGAGTGTATTACAGTTGGGCATATTAGGGAATATTTATGTTTATGCATTGATGGATTTCTGTGTACTCTACTAGGGTTTAGAAATTCTTTCCTTCAAGTCATTTAAGTACGATATTTCTTCAAAAATAGCTTTTTAGATATTAAAATAATAACAATAGTAAGATTTTATCAATGAAGGTTCAAGATAACAAATAACATATCCTGTGTAATTTCTTCTTTCTATGTATTCTATGAAGGGATTGAATTTTCTTTCCTTAAAGCCATCCATTAACTTTCTAAAAACAAAAAATATTAAAAAAAGAAATATTTATCATGAAAGGTTCCAGATAACAGATCACTTTCATAGGTAATGATATATTTAAATCTAGACAATGAACGATGGTAATAGATTTCCTTTGATTCTTTCCACTTAGAGAAGAATGATGCACTACAACCGAAGTGGAAAAAAAGTGTCATGGCAGAGTATTTGAACTAAAGCTCACGGTATATCTTTTTTGTTGGATTTATTGAACTTTGGGAATGTCTATTAACTGTCGTGTGGTTTGGGAAGAGTCATCAAATCTCGTGAAGGATGGGGTTCATGTGACAAGTCATTCGATAAGTTTGGTAGCAACTTATGTTTTGAGCAGGTTAACCCAACTTACTATCCACTAGAAAAATATGATTTGGAAAGGTATGGGGACTGTCAATTTCAATAAGTTTCGACCATTTGATGTTGTTGAGATCCAAAATTTAGTTTTGAGTTCATTTTTTAGGTTCTATTGGGTTTTCCCTAGTTACGAACCCATTATGTGCCATGTCCAATGGAACGCCACTTACCACATCAACACACACATGCCTACCTTGTCATTTGGTACATATGACGAGGATCCACATGGATTGGACATGGAGGTTAACTGGATAGTGGGAAGGAAATACCTAGAAAATTTAAGAGACTATAACGTATAACCCTAAACCTAGATTTTAAAATATTTATAGTCATTGAAAAGCTCTTGAAGACTAGAATAGATCTATGATATTGAGGTTATGTTTAGAAGGGTGTTTAAGGAGAGGAAATATCGACACCCCACTTCCATAGGATGCAAAGGTCGTCAAGTGTGTTACACTTGGGTAGATTAGCGGATATCTATGTTGATGCAACGATGGATTTCTATGTACTCTACTAGAGCATGGAAATTTTTTCCTTCAAGTGATCTAAGTATCATTTTTCTTAAAAAATAAATTTTTACATATTAAAATAATAATAATAGTAATTTTTTATCATTAAAGGTTTAGGATAACAAATAACTTATCCTATATAATTAGTTCTTTCCAAGTATTTTACGAAGGGATGTAAATTTGTTTCCTTAAAGTCATCCAACAACTTTCTAAAACCAATAAAGATTATAAAATTAATCTTTATCATGCAAAGATAATAGACTCTTAAGTAATGTTATCTTTATATCTACTAAATGAAGGATGGAAATTGTTTTCCTTTGATTCATTGCACTTAGAGAAGCATTATTCAGTACAACTAAAGTGGAAAAAAAGTGCCATGTCCAAAGGAAACATTATGAACTAAAATGGAAAAACGTTTGAGGTTAGATGTCTAATAGATAACTATTTTTTAGTTGCCATCCTCCAATCTTAAAATCAAAATATCCATCTTAATCGAGATCCTTTAACCAATTAGAAGTTTACATTGTACACATGTTTTGTTTTCTATGATACCTCTTAGTTCTTAATAGATCTGGGGTTGAGAAAAAAAAACAAAATCCATCTGTCCTTCATGGTCCAAGACAATAAATCACCTATCTTGGTAAATTCTTATAACTCCACCATAAATTGAGCCATATGTTAGGGGATATGTTGGAAATGCATCCAAACAAGACACCCATTAATCTTCAACTAACTCTATATGGTTCTTCATTTGGACAAATTACCTAATGAATGTAATATTCTAAATGGATTGACCTAAGAATTTATTGAACAAAGGAGGGGCATACCAATTATGGATCTCGGTTTTTTATGATACTAAGTGTGTTGTCTTCATCATTTGATGGCACCAGTTCCATAACCCAAGCAATGCCATTGACAATGGAAGCAAAGAAAACACCCATATTATAAACATTCATGTCCATGTTGTTGCACTTTGATGAATTTTAACTAACTAAAATAGGATTATACATAAAAAGTAAACGAGACCGCTTGGTTTCATATAAGAATAACTTTCAAAGAGACCTCAAGGTTCTAACCAATTTGAGAATTTATACAGTAGTATACTTATTCCCATGGAATCAAGCACCTTAAACAATGAGTCATATCAAATATTGTTGTTGGGTATGGAAGCCCACAAAATGTTAGGATCCCAATCATAGGTGAAACAATACACTCTAAATCAAACTATACATGTACCTCATATGAATCTCTGAAAAATAAGACCATTATGATAAGAAACTGCATCTCATCCATGAATTGTCTCATTAGTAACCTTCTAAACCAATTAAACAAAAATACATTCATAACATTTTAAACCAATTAAACAAAAAGTCATTAAAATTTCAAAATCATGAAAAATATTTAATTTTTTAACTCTTAAATTTAATATATATTAATTTTTTCAAAAAGACATAAAAAAAAAATCTAATTAGATAAAATGAAAATTAATTTAAAAAAAAAATAAAACTAAAAATATACTCCTTTCACTCCCTTTCTTTGGCACCAAAAAAACTTTATCTATATATACTACAAACATATAGTATTCTTACCCACAGGTCATATTGAAAGACAACCCATGCTTTGCTATTACGAAACATCAGGCCGACGTTGTAAGCAAACTTCATTGTTGTTTATAGAAACAAAAATTAATGTAATTCAATACAAATAAAAGTTAATGACATTCAATGGAAAGAATAAAAACATCAATCCATATATATTTCTGTTTACAGAGCCCATAGATCCATATTTCTGTTTACAGAGCGGCGAGCTCTATTTTTGTTTATAGGTGAAAAGCAGAACATGAGCTTAACAAAATCTTGGATTGTAGTATTGAAGAGGAGTATTATAGTATTGAAGAGAAATTATAGTTACTGGCAAAAATGGCAACTGTGGTGGAATTGATAGGGGTTTCCGTAAAACCTATTATTGGTAAAGAGTTGAGTGCAAAGGATTTGGTACGTGACCACTTCCTCAATGATGAATTGAGGAGGAGAATTAGCGGGCAGAGATTGTATCACCTCGATTTCAGACATGGTATCAACAATCATTTGTTGTCAGAGTTCAAGTTTTATACACCCACCACCCACGATGTAGGCAAGGTATTATTTCTTGAATGGGCAGGGAAGGCAATTTTCCATACTGACCCTGTTATTCGATTCCCTCTTCCCACAATCCTCAGCAAATGATTCAAGTAAACAACAACAACAATGCTCCAAGCTTCACGGGTCCATCATTCATAGTTGTAACATTCAACATGCTGACAGATGAATGTGCTAGACCAGAGTAATATCCCAACTGTCCTTCCTTCTTGCTCAGTTGGGAATACTGCCGAAAAAATTTATTGAAAGAAATATTACAGTGTGACGCTGACATCATTTGCCTCCAGAAGGTCCAAGTGAACCACTATTATGATTTTTCATATCGGGAAATGGCTGAGCTAGGGTATGAAGGGTTTTTTAAGGGAAAGGAGAGAACATGGCTGGTTGGGCCAAATGATGGTTGTGCAACGTTTTATAAAAAGAATCAGTTTGACTTGGTAAAAGAGTGGTGGATACATCTTTCCCAATATCATTTTGACAACATTGCACTTAATGCCATCCTTTCATTAACAAACACTAGTCAACGTGTGCATATTCAATACCCACATCCATGTAAATCCTAATAACAATGAAGAAAATCTAGGGAAGATTTATTTCTTGCTCAAGGAAACAGAGAAATAAGATGTTCCATGTGTAATATGTTGGGATTTTAGTTCTTTGCCTGGAAGCGCCCCCCACTCACTTATGACCAAAGGCTATGCCCATCGCTCGAACAAGAAATATTTGTATTATGATTCAAAGCAGTTTGCTAAAAGGATTCACCATACACTACCTTTAGCAAGTGCTTATTATTCCTATTTTTAATGCGATGTTGCGCAGGTAGAAATTGAGAAGAAGATGAAGGGTGAAACAAGGGAGCCCCGTTTCACTAACTTCGTCCAAAATTTTAAGGGAACGATGAATTTTAAGGGAACGTTGGATTACATATTCTACACTACCCCTAATTTGAAAGTGGTGTCGTTGATGGAGTTGGTCGACGAGGAGGAGTTGAAGGACGGTGCTCTTCCTTCACGTACTCACTCTTCCGATCATATCGCAATTGCAACAAAGTTTAAGTTGCACCAAATGGGGGAAGTGCACGAAACTGGAGAGGCTAGTTTGCCTTTGGTTGATGAATTGTACCAAATGTTTGAAAGTACACAAAACTGAAGTAGTTTGTCTTTGGTTGGTGGTCACTGTAAAGTTAGGTAGTTTTCCTTTGGTCGATGATGATTGTAAAGTTATATTTTTTATATAAATTAAGACCGATTTTGGTTTATTAAATATTTCATATAAAAAGCTCATGTTGATATAGAACTTTTGTCTTTTAAATTTTTTTGTTGTATAATATCTAATTAATTTAATTTAAAACATATTACATAATATCATTATTACATTACATATTGAGGTTGGATCGGGAGTGAAACCCTAGCACTCTGGAACGCTTCCCCTGCACACCTTCCACATGAACTAAACACTCTGCCATAGAACCTCTCGTCTGCTACGATCTGTAACAGGCAGACCCCAAGATTGATCAGTCAAAATGAGCCCGGTGGAGAGGGGGCATCCCCCCTCATAAAAAAACGTAAACTCCAATGACAGGGCAGGCGAAAGAATGAAGCGTCCTTCCTTCGAGCCACCGTCATAGCTACAAGACCATCTCATTGCTAGAGAAAAAGGGCTGCAGAAATAGATGGACATGGATGTGGGTCCATCCCATCCAAAAGCACCTCGAAGATGGGATAAGGAAAAATAAATCCCGTAATCGGAGAAACCCCCAAGATATCCCATCATCTCAACAAGGGTGGGAGAACACACCCAGTTCATGCGTGAGCATGCTCTCATCAGCAAGTTCCTAGGAATATGGCCATCTGAACGTGACCTAACCCGCTAGTTCAAGCACTGGTGGAACCCTAAAGAAGATTATGAAATCCAGCTAAGTTCCAAAGGTTTTTTCACAATCATCCTGTACAACCTAGAGGATAAGGACAAAATTTTTGAAAATGGACCATACTTGTACAAATCGGCTAAGATTTTCCTACGCTTCTGGATGGATAGATTCAGTCTGGACAAGGAAGATTTTACAATGGCCCCAGTCTGGATCCAACTCTATTCTCTGCCCTAGGAGTTTTTCCTGGAGGAAATCCTCATGGGAATAAGAAACATAGTAGGGAACTATGTTAAAGCTTCAGAGGCCACGAGGCAAAGAAAATACACCTCATACACCCGAATATATGTATACATGAACATCTCCCACGCTCTTCTAGGATCTGTTACTCTGGAATATCAAGATGAAGACTGACAATAGACGATGTATTACAAACAGATTCCTTTCCGTTGCAGGAAGTGTCATGAACATGGACACCTCTTTAGCGATTATCTGTTGAATATCCAAGCAACCAAAGCTAGCGAGGTCAAGCAGAAAGATGGATTCACTACGGTCACAAGTAGGAAGAGAAACCCTCCAAAGAAACAACGGGCAGACCCCAAGACCACTGTTTTGACCAAAAGCTCATTTGAGATCCTAAACCAACTACCGGAAGATGAAGAAATTCGAGACCCGCACACAACTAAACAACGGGCGAAAGGAAAGAACCAGGGTACACCTTCATCGATCCAATCTAATGAGGCCAGGCCAGAAGAATGTGACACCATGGACACAAACATCCAAATAAAGTTGGAAGACCATGACCTGGCAGGCATAGATCTGGAAAAACTAGAAGAAGATCTAAATCAAAAGGATCTACAAGTCCTCCCGAAAGAGTAGCTCCGTAAAGTTTATAAGTTTTTTCTGGACTCCACGGCTGGCTCCATATCCATGTTGGGTATAGCCATAGATCCCAGCTCATACTCAAAGAATATACCTAGAGAAAACAAAAGAAGAGGACGAAAGTCAGCCCATCAGCTTATCAAGGAGGCAGGAAATCTCATGCTCAATTCTGGGTAGATCCAAATCTCTTGGAGGGATACCTCCACCCAACCCAACAAACCTCATGATGAATATCCTTACCTATAACATTAGGGGACTTAATGGTAGATCCAAACAATGGATCCTACAAGACTCGATCAAAGCAGAAAAGCTAGACATTCTGCTAATCCAGGAGACAAAATGCGCAGGACCGGAAGCAGAAATCATATTCCAAAGAACCTGGCGTGGATGTGAATCCATACACATCGACTCCACTAGAGCATCAGGAGGATTCGCCATTTTATGGAACCCCAATATTGTTACCCTAAGTGAACCCTTCTCTACCTTGGGCACACTTACCGCCCACTTCATGATCACAGGGTCAGGTCATGAAGGCTACATCACAAATGTGTATGGGCCTTAGAGTCAGCAGGACAAGGATAGTGTCATGAAGAAAATAGATCATATCAAAACCTTGCTGTGTATGCCCAACTGGATCCTAGGCGGTGACCTCAATATGATCTTGACCCTAGAGGAGAAGAAAGGTGGAACCAAGCAACTGGAGCCTGATAGTGGTAAGTTCAAAACCCTCATAGACTCACTAAATCTAATAGACATAGAGAACTGCAACATAACTTTCACCTGGTCCAACCACATATCGGGGCACCAACAAGTGGACTTCCATCTGGATCACTTCCTCATAGTGGAAGAATTACTCATACAAGATTCAAGCATGGAGAGCCTCATTCTCCCAAGGGTAGGCTCAGATCATTGGTTGATCACCTTCTGCCTAGAAATAGGGACCGTGTCGCAACACAAACCCTTTCACTTTGAGAAATTATGGCTATCACACCTTGATTTCCATCATCTCACAAAGTCTTGGTGGGCCCAATCGGAAATAGACCATGGTACCTGCATGTACAAATTTCGGCAACATCTTAAAAACTTCAAAAACTTGCTAAGGCTATGGAACAAGAAAACTTTTGGAAACATATTTCAAAACATGCAGGCTATTGAAAATAGGCTAGTTGAACTACAGGAAATCTTCATTTCAGGGACCAGAATAATAGAACTAATGACGGAGGAAGAAGAGCTCCAAGCAAGTTTAGAGGAAAGGAAAAATCAAGAGGAAATACTATGGAAATATAAATCCAGAGTCCAGTGGCTCAAAGAGGGTGAGAGGAACACAAAATTCTTCCATAGAGTTGTGATCCACCGACGCTAGATCAACCGAATAACACATCTGGAAGATGCCCAAGGAAACCCAATCAGGGAACACAACTAGATTGCTGAAGAACTTAGCACCTACTACAAATACCTCCTAACTAAAACCAATGAGGATAGATCGACAACAATTCAGAGGATAACATGGCACATACCCTCCCTTGTGACTCCATAAAAGAATGAAGCTCTAATGCGACCCATTACTCAAGAAGAAGTAGATTAGGAAGTTAAAGAAATTCCACCAGGTAAGGCACCCAACCCAGATGGTTTCACTACTGACTTCTTCCACCATTGTTGGGAACTAATCAAGGAAGAGGTAAGGTAGTTTATGGAGGAATCACAAACCTTTGGCCAAGTATTAACAACCCTCAATGCAACTTTCCTCACTCTAATTCCTAAGGAGGAAAGGGTTACCCATCCCAAGAAATACAGACCAATCACACTTTGCAATGTTATATACAAAATCATTACAAACATGATTGCTACATGTTTCAAGCCAATCCTGCCATTCATTGTCTCCAAGGAACAGTCATGCTATCTAGAGGGATGAAAAATCATGGACATCGTTATTCTGGATCATGAGGTAATACACTCCCTTAGGAAGACTAAAACCCGAGGTATTCTTATTAAACTCGATCTTTCATAATATTTCGATAGAGTCAGCTGGCAGTATCTCCACTCTATGCTTGACGCCTTTGGCTTCAATCATCATTGGATAGACTGGATCTTAAAACTGACCTCGTCGGCCTTTTTTTCCATCCTGGTAAATGGGGTACCCTACCAACCCTTCACTCCCTCCATGGGCATAAGACAAGGGGACCCTCTTTCTCCCTTCCTCTTCATCCTCATGGCAGAAGGTCTAGGGCGGTATATCAAGACAATGATACTAGAAGGTACCCTTAAAGGCCTACCCTTGCATAATATTTAGCTAGCTCCCTCGCATAGCCAATTCGTTGGTGACACCCTCCTTTTGAATACCCCCACTTCTCGAGAAGCCATCAAACTCACCCCCATTCTCTTTGACTTTGTAGAAGCTTTAGGCATGTCCCTCAACCTAGACAAATCCAAACTCTTTTTTTTCAACACCTCGATAGGGGTTCAGAACCACATCTCAAGATTCCTAGAAATACCCAAGAGCTCCCTTCTGTCCAACTAACTTGGCATTCCCTTCATAGGGGCTCCAACAATATCCATATCCTGGGACAACCTACTTCTCTCCATCTCTAATAGGCTTAGCAATTGGACCTTTATACCTCTCAACATTGCAACAAGGTTGGTGCTTCTCAAGCCAGTTCTGCAAGCCCTACCTACTTACCTCTTCACATCTTTGGTGGTGCCTAAATAGGTCATCAGGGCTATCCGAAACCTCCAATGAAACTTCCTATGGCATGGGAACCAACTGAACAAGAAGTGGGCACTAGAAGGCTGGGACAAGCTCTGCAAGCCTAAAGCTTGGGGAAGACTAGGACTATGAGACCCAGGGAAACTCAACCAAGTCATGGGAGCTAAAATGTGGTGGAGATGGTTAAAGGCCCCCATTGCACTTTGGGTGCAACTTTGGAAACAAAAGTATGCTGAAAACATGAGTGTATACAAGATCATCCATAACAATGACCAGATTCAAGGATCCAACATCTGGAATACAGCCTGGAAAAATAGAGAACTTGTTCAAAAACATGCCTTTTGGGAGATACAGAATTCAGAAAGCGCACTTTTCTAGCWGGAMTCGTGGAAACAACAAAAACCTCTAGATCAGATAGAAGACCTAAGCCCCATCAGGCAATTGCTTCACACGGACCCCCCTCAACATGTAAAGAAATTTTGGTGACCAGGAATCAGACCTCTACCTTAGCGGCAATGGAATACCTCCACCCGGGAACTACAAATCCCACTAAACTCAAACCTGCAAGCCTAGAGGCACTATGCTATCCAGAGGAAAATCCCCAAGCGAGAAGGCCCGAACATTCTTAGATGGGGCCACTCCACTACAGGTAACTTTTCAGTCATAGAAGCCTACTATCTGTAGGGTAATCACCAGAGTCATGACAAGGAGAATATCTGGAACAAGTTTTGGAGCCCCTTCCTCTGGCCGAAGGTGCAATATACCAGATATATAAAATATGCAGAACAGAAATGAAATGCTAGAAATAACAGAATAACAGTGAAATATCCAGCATAATCTTCACAATACACAGAAATGATATACGAAATAGCAACAGAAATAGCACTTGAACAGAAATAGCACTTGAATCAGATAGCAATGTTCACAGGCCTCTT
>JASDQU010100012.1:11411-26110 GCA_032191745.1 Picea mariana
AATCATAAATAGTACCATTCAACAATGCATCACATCATACACAGTGCACAGGATATTTTTACGTGGAAAACCAAATGGGAGAAAACCATGAAATGATTTCTTATATATCAGAAGATTACATTCATAGGAAGCACAAACTTCCAAGATTCTCCAGAACCAACTCGAAGGAGGCTCCAACCCCCTATTTACAGGATCCAACCTGAAGGAAGCTATAAATACCTAGATTCTCCAGATTCAACTAGAAGGAGGCTCCAACCCCTTGGTTTACAGGATCCAACCCGAAGGAAGCTCCAACTCCATGTATTCTCTAGCTCCAACTGGAAGGAGTCCCCAACCCATAGTTTACAAGCTCCAACATGAAGGAAGCTATGACTCCCTATATTCTCTGGCTCCAACCTAAAGGAGGCTACAACCCACTTTCCTTGCCCCTTCCTTCCTCCCTGAAATATAAATGAAGACTCAACCTGTCATCGAAATTGATAATCAACCTGTCACTGATAATCAACCTGTCTATGATAATCAACATGTCTATGATAATCAACCTGTCATTGATGATCAACCTATTAGTGATAATCAACCTCATCAAATCAAATCCATTGACATAGATGATATACCAAGATCACCAAGAACATCTCTCAAAACATATTCCCAACACCATCAAGATATGCATCAAACCATGTGCCAACACCTCCAAGATATGCCTCAAGCATATGCCAAATATCCATGAACCATGTACAAAAGATATGCCTTAAGCATGTGCCATTACATCCATGTTATGCATCAAACCATGTACCAAGGATAGGCCTCAAGCATAAGCCATAACATCCATAAACCATGCCAAAATATGTATCAAGTATGTATCATAACATCCATAAACCATGTACCATGGATATGCCTCAAACATATGCCATATCATTCATCATATGCCTCAACCATTTACCAAAAGATGTTCCTCAAACATATGTCATATCGTTCATGATATGCCTCAACCATGTACCAAAAGATGTTCCATAAACCATGTACCATAACTCCAAGATATGCCTTAAGCATATACCATGATCTTCAAGATACCAATCTCAAAATATATAGAATAACATACCTTTTCATTCTGTAAAACTTGGTACATCAAATCTCAGACCAAAAGGCTTTCCTCAACTTCATCATCAAGAGAGTGGCATCTTCTTCAAACCTTTTCCATAGATCCACGACTTATACATTGTCAACCCGTGAACATCTGCGCTTTGCCTCACTGTGGYCGGCATACATTCGCTCCTTGTTCCACTACAACTCGTAGATAACCTCTAAAATCTGCGCCTTGCTCCATTACAACCTGCAGATAACCTTAGAAAACTCCTTGCTTTCCTTGACCTCCTTTCTCCCAGGCTGGATTTGCCTTTCTAAGATCTCCAGTCCTCCTAGCACAAGTGCATACCCACTTATGCTAGCTCCATATCATAAACATACACTTGGATGGATGAACAAATGAGAGGTTCTTGATGTGTATTTATACTTTTCCAAATGCCTCCTTTATTTGACTTTAGGGTCGACCTGTAATTTCTTGTTGCAACAATTTTTCTTCTTTAATTAATTTTGGGGCTGACTTATAACTTCTTGTCCTTAGATCCAGGGCTTCTTGACCATACTTTGGTGCTTCATCTTTAATAGGGCATAACTTCACAATCATGAGGAACCACATGACGTACCACCAACCATTGGAAACAACATGATGAGGAATATCCATCTATGAGGGTTTTGCATGTATTTTCAATGTCCTTCATCCTCTTTTTCTTCAAACACCTTTAGTCTTCATGACCACACCTCTGGGGATTCTTGTAGACTTCTTCAAAGCATCTTCTTGTGAGGGCCATGCTTAAAGCTACGCGATAAGGGGACCACTTTAGAAATTTCTTCAAATACACCCATTACTTCTAGAGGCTTCTAGACTTCTTCTAGAGTTGACATCATCCATTACTTCTAGGGGATTTTGCGGCTTCTAGACTTCTTCTAGGGTTGACATCATTGACAACCAACTTTCCAACAATCTCCCCCTTTGGCATCGATGGCAACACTCATACTCTCCATGTCTTCATGTGTTATGATTTTTCTCTCCCCCTTTGACATCAATGGAAAAGGGTAATTCCCTCTAACAATATACTTTCTTTTAACAATCTCACTCCCCCCATCTTCATGCGTATGATATTTCTATCATGCTTTTGTTCTTTCTCCCCCCTCTTTAACATCAATGGTAATTCCTTCTGACGATTCCTCTCCCCTTATCTTCTTTTGTAATATTTCATGTATATCAATGTGGGGATTCTTGTATATGCCTTCTATCCTCTCTTCCAGTGCTCATTGTCCATTGGTGTTTCATGTTATTGTGATCCATTGTATATTAAAAGCATTCATGTCAATTTATCTTCATCACTTGACTTTAAGTCTACATGGCTCGTCATGTCTTCATTGAGCAGACATCAATGGCATAATCATTCAACAATTTTCCCTTAACAATATAACTCCTCATGACGGTTTACCTCCCCTTGTCTTGTTGTGCCTCTCCTATCAATATGCTTCTTTTCTAAGTCATGTGCTTTACTAAACATTCTTCTTGATGACAATGCAAACAAGCCTTTCTGCAATTCCTCTCGAACCCATGCTTTCATCGACCACTCTCATGTATCTACTCTGGTTCTTGTCAAGTATTATCTTCTAGACCTGCCACATATCTCATGAATTCATCTTTGTCCATATGTCATGAAATTGTCCATGACTTTGCTACTCAAGTGCACATGATGTCGATCCATCTGTCACTTTACTATTATGAAGACTTCTTTGAATTTGTTGCAACTGATCACTACATATTCTCGCTTCTCAAGTTGAATCAAATATGTCCATTGGTCTTCTCTATCTTCAAATCAAACTTCTACAAGTCTACAATATACCCCTGCTTGAATACATGCTTGAAATCCTCTATACCATCATGAATCTCTGCCTCAAAAGTGTACAATTATATTCTTCCTAATTGCCAAATGACTTCTTCATACCTACATGGGGATGTTTTCTGAAAAACTACTTCTTGACCAATTTGTCCATTAGGTCATTTTAAATCTGCCTTCCCAAAATCTGCAAACAAACACTTCCAATTGCTCAAAAGATAGTTCTTGAATCTGTAATTGTTGCTTAGAATCCCCCTCTTCAACATTCACATTTATTGGGAGTCTCCAAGCCATATGGCTTAGAACAATATATAATCATGCTCTGTTGCAAGATTATCCTTCTGAATTATGACATCTTCCTCTTTGCTTGTAGATTCATCATGATTTTGCAACTCTGTAAATCCCATGAGTATGATCTCTGAGATTTCTTTATTTACCTGCTCTTCTTGTTTTTGTTTTCTTCTCCAAATCTTCTTACATCTGATATCAATGTTTTCTTTCATCGAAGTATCCATCATGCTTTTAAAATCATGAGCTATGTGTCCATAGTTGTGGCATTTGTAACATTCAATATTGTATGGAGCCACATAAACATTTCTTGCTTGAACATTTCTTCCATAAGATTTGCAATCTACAACTTTATGTCCAAAGTTATTACAATCTAAACAATAACTAGGAAATAAACTTTGATACCTAGGAGCCAATGATCCTTTTTGTGATGTAGTCCTTCTGAATTCATGTCTAACCTTATCACAATCTTCTCTTTTGTTGTTTTCTTCACAATGATTGAATCATTGTCTTCTCTATTTCTGGAATGTCCACCTTTGAGGGCTTGCATTATTCCTTTCTAAAAGGGCCTTTGATGACTACTGCATAACTCTTAGCCTTCTCTTTATTCTTTCTTTCCAGCAACCTGTAACATTTTTCTTCAACTTTCTTTACTGGTGATGTGGAGCTTCTTCTTTCTTCAACGCTCTTGTTGGAATGGGCATTTGCATCTTCTTTGCATGAGACTTCACCGATGTATCCAAAACCTGCTTTATCAGATAGTGCCCTTTGACAACTCAGAATGTCTTCTAGTAATTAAGATCTCTTTGAGTTCTTATTGAGCTTGTCAACTTCAATCCTCAATGAGACAACTTCTTCTTCAAGACTCTCACAATATTCTTCTTTCTTCATCATCTGGATATTCATTACTTCTTATGTTCTCTTTGCTTCTTCAAGTTGGGTTTTCAAGGAGATGATTTATTCTTCAAGTCTTCTTTCTTGTTGACTGAATTCTACTCCAAGCTTGTTTAAGTCCTCAGATTTTTCTTTGATATGACTTGTCGAAGTCTCTTCTTTCTTCTCTACTTCCTTTCTTAGTGATACTATTTCAACTTCCAAACACTACTTTTCTTTCAACTGGTTTTTGAGAGTTTCTTCTATCACTTTGGCTTCTTCCAGTTGAACTTTTAGATTTATGATGATCTACTGGACTTCTTCATAATTTTCCACTAGCTTGATCAATTCTTCCTTGAGATACTTGTTTTTCTTCCTTTCTCTTTTTACCTCAATTAAGACGTTGATTAGTTCTACTTCAAGATATACTTCATCTTCTTATTGTTCTTATGAATATGTTTGAAGCTCCAACTTCCTCTAAATTCTTCCTTGAGATGCTTGTTTTTCTTCCTTTCTCTTTTTACCTCACTTAAGACGTTGATCAGTTCTACTTCAATATCTGCTTCTTCTTCTTCTTCTTCTTCTTCTTCTATTTGAAGCTCTAACTCCCTGTATTCTCTAGCTCCATCTGGAAGGAGGCTCCAACCCCCTAGTTTATAGGATCCAAGCTAAAGAAAGCTATGACTCCATGTATTCTCTGTCTCCAATCGAAAGGAGGATAAAAACCCCTTTCCTTGCCCCTTCCTTCCTCCCTGAAATATAAATGGAGACTCAACCTGTCACTGATAATCAACCTGTCACTAATGATCAACCCATCACTGTCACTGATGATCAACCTGTCACTGATAATCAACCTCATTAAACAAAATCCATTCACATAGATCACATTCTAAGATCACCAAGAACATCTGTCAAAACATATGCTCAACATCATCAAGATATGCATCAAACCATGTGCCAACACCTCCAAGATATGCCTCAAGCATGTGCCCTARCATMCATGTTATGCATCAAACCATGTACCAAGGATATGCCTCAAGCATAAGCCATAACATCCATAAACCATGCCAAAATATATATCAAGCATGTACCATAACATCCATAAACCATGTACCAAGGATATGCCTCAACCATGTACCAAATGATGCGCTTCAAACATATGCCATATCGTTCATTATATGCCTCAATCATGTACTAAAAGATGTGCCATAAACCATGTACCATAACCTCCAAGATATGCTTTAAGCATATACCATGACCTTCAAGACACAAGTCTTAAAATATATAAAACAACATACCTTTTCATTATGTAAAGCTCGGTACATCAGATCTCAGACCAACAAACCTTCCTCAACTTCATCATCAAGAGAGTGGCATCTTCTTCAAACCTTTTCTACATATCCACGACTTATACATTGTCAACCTGCAGACATCCTCGCTTTGCCTCATCGTGACCCGTGTACATCCACACCTTACTCCACTACAACCTGCAGATAACCTAATAAATATGTGCCTTGCTCCACTACAACCTACGGATAACCTCAAAAAACTCCTAGCTTTCCTCGACCTCCTTTTCCTAGGCTAGATTTGCTTTGCTGAGATCGCCAATCCTCCTAGCACAAGTGCAGACCCACTTACGCTAGCTCCATACCATAAACATACACTTGGATGGATGAACAAATGAGAGGTTCTTGATGTGTATTTATACCTTTTCAAATTCATCATTTATTTGACTTTAGGGCCGACCTGTAATTTCTTGTTGCAACATTTTTTCTTCTTTAATTAATTTTGGGGTCGACTTTTAACTTTTTGTCCTTAGATCCGGGCTTCTTGACCATACTTCGGTGCTTCATCTTTAAGAGGGAAAAACTTATCAACCGTGAGGAACCACGTGCTGTACAACCTACCATTGGAAACGACATGACGAGAACTATCCATCTATGAGGGTTTTGCATGTATTTGCAATGTACTTCATCCTCCTTTTCTTCAAACACCTTCGGTCTTCATGACCACACCTTCGAGTCTTCTTGTAGACTTCTTCAAAGTGTCTTCCAGTGAGGGCCATGCTTAAAGCTACGCAATAAGGAGACCACTTTGGAGACTTCTTCCAATACACCCATTACTTATATATGATTCAATTCTTATTCGAGAGTTGATATCATCCATTACTTCTAGGGTTGACATCAATGACAACCAACTTTTCGACAAGAATTATGATATTGGAGGGTTTCAAAACTCCAAAATAATCCCAAGATGGCCTCCCCTAGGGGAAAAATAGTATGGTCCTAAAAAAATCCAAACAAGGTCGGATTAAGCCCACTTGGGTGCCAACAAGATGTTGTTGGACACGATGATATGGATGAATGTAATGAGGATGTCCAATAGGTGATATTATTTTATGTAACTGTCAAGCTAATTATATTACTACAAATAGCCTCCATAAATTGTCAACCTAAGGAGGTAAACTTTGAGGCACAAACACTGTATGTGCAGGACTAGAGCCTATCCTAATCTAATTTACTCTAATCTAATCTATTATGATTTAAGCTTCTCTAATCTAAAAATCATTCAAACTACTTTGATGCAAAGATTTCAAATTCATTAATTCTATTCAATATTCAAAATTCTAATACTAACTAAATATCTAAATTCTATAAAGCATACAAATCTAAGTTCTATACTAATTATAGAAACGAAATACTTCTAAAAACTATCTTCAAAAGTAATCTTGATTTAAAGCATCTACCTAATTGAAAACTTATCCATTTTGATGTGACTCGGAAACTAAACCAAGTAACAGAAAACTATATAACATTACAGAAAACATAGTAAGATTTTCTAATTAAAAAGAAAATACAACTAAGTCTATTCCATTTAGAAACTTAAATTTTCAGAAGCAATATATGACTTTAAACTAGAATTGAAAGCTACAGCAAATTGAATTGAACTTATAAAACTAAGAAAAATAATCCTTTTAAATCGATCTATCCAAACATTTGAGCTCGTTTCTAAACTGCAAAACACTATGCATATTACTTCAACAACAATCAAACAACAAGAAATAGATTCTAACATGTACAAATCTTATTTATACAGCTACTAAACTTTAAGGACAATTCTTACTTTTAATGAAATCAGGAAGCAACAATTAACATAACTATTCTATATAAAAGCTAAAATTACAAAGGAAGGGCTTATGGTTTTCTTGGTGGCTCCTTGCCAAGAAGCCACAAGTCCCTAAGTGACTTGCAAACTAAATTCTAAGCTACGAATATGTAAAAGAGAACAGTAACAATAGAAAATAAATCAGATTACAGTCTAAAGAAACATATGTATCATTACTTAAAATACTAAAAACAACATTGTATGAGTCGATCTCCGTCAAATTCAGAAAACCAGCGCTTGAGCAGCGCGATTCTTCTATATGATATTCATTCCTTATTACATTTCGTTTCATTGTTTTTATAGCTCAGGAGCTAGATAACTAATCCTAATTTCCTAGTGATAGAGCCTATCTTCTATTTAATACACAACCGGTTACAGAAGGTAAATGATTCCTTCAATTAATGAGTAACTTCTCATGCGCGAAAAATTTCGTAAACTCGTTATCTAATAACAGATCTTCATCTCTATGGCACGTAGTGCTGAGAGATGAAGATCTCATTGATTATACATGAGTCATCAACGAGAGTTGAGATGGAATATTCAGTTTTGCTTGAGCAAGCTGGCAGCACCTGGAGTGTAGAAAATCTTCCATGATATTTAATCTGCTGCTGAAATCAAAGTATGCTGCAAAATCTAATATAATCAGTCATGAGCTTCCAAGAATTACATTTAATCATTAAATAAAAGGAAATCAAGGAGTTTTGATGAATAATTGATACCTGACTATACTTGTTGGGTGGTTAGGTAGATATGTGAAAATATGGGTTTATGGAGTAAAGAGTTTAAATGAAGAGGTCAAAAATGGATATGGAGGGTGCAAAAAGTATCAATTCGGCAAGCTAACAGTAACAATATAACTTTGAAATCCATTGAGCCTTTCTAACCCTCTGATTGATAATTGAGGCACATACCAAATTGAAATTTGAACCCTTTAACTGACACTTGATTTGAGATCAAGTGACCTAAAAGCAATGACTGATACTCTTATAGTATCTAATAAATCACTAGGTGATCAAATGAACCTTTAAAAGTAACCTCTTAATACTCTTCAATGGGTAAGGATCATAGTAACTATGTCTCCTATCACTATCTTTGACTGGAATTGCAGCTTGATAAGATACTCAGAGTAACCCTCCTGCTAGCTTTGGAAGATAAAAAAGAGAGAGAGAGACATCATGTTGAGCCCAAAGAAGATTTTTGGGTTAACAAGGACATTTTGCTAAAGATTTTTATTGTGGAATGTTTCTAACTCATGGAATATTTTTCTTTTGGGTTATGTCTCACAAGTCTAGTGAGAGTTTACTTTCTATCAAGTTGTCTTATGCAATTTTGTGAAAACTTTCTTTATTGTTTTCAATAAATAAGTTATATATGTTTTGTTAATTAGTTTCTTTCTTTTTTCATAATCCATGCATTGTCATTTAATACATTTATCATTGTAGAATTAATTACGTAGCTAATTATGAATCAAATGGCAAATCATTGTGTGATGTTCCTGCAAATTTCCCCTTTATACAATAGTTAATTTGTGTTTATTGGGAATATTCCTATAGCCATGTGTTTATGGTAGAATTATTTCTTGGAAGAATAAAGTTACGAAAATACTTCCATTCATTGTTTCCGAGAGTTGCCTCTAAGGAATAGGATTCTTTGAAACTCATTCAAACTAGATTTATTGTAGTTCACATATAATAGAAAAGAGTAAAAACATAAATACTTTTGAAACACTTCATAAAGCCCATTAAATGGTTGTCAGACCATAACTCGGAGAATTATTCCATTCCAAATAGTCTAATTTGGCCTCTTCCTTGGGTTTAATCCCTAATTATGAGTATTAGTAATCCAACCCCCTAAACAATTTATTCTCCATCTTTTCCATCCTCTAGTTAAACGTATGGAACTATTACTTAAAGTGTTTGTTCTCTTCTTGAAATTGAACATTGATGTCCTATATTATTTCCAACCTTTCTATGTTTACTTTACCCATGCTAGGTCTGCAAGGTTTTGGAAACTACGTCACGGTCAAGGATTCAACAACTTTGATACCATATGATCCATAATCAAGGGGCTTATAGTGCACTCACTTCACCAACACAGATGCTTTGTGGAATTTAAAATTTGGTTTTTTCTCTTACTTTGTCAAAGTTGAGACTATGCTTCTTCAATTGATATTCGAACTTCAATTCTCTAGGTTCGAGACTTGGGTACTTGGTTGGCTTATGTATTGTGTTTCCAACGCCAATGCTCATTGAAAAATCTAAGTGAACTCTGGTTCAATTGCCTAAAAAATATTAGCCTCCGAGAAATATAAATGGTCAATCACAATGCTATAAATTATTGCTAATGGAATAAGAACTTCAAGTGTTTTTAAACAACAATGCATTGGTTTGAATGTGCATCCCTAGCATTTGAACTAAGGAAAAATATATTCTCAATTATACTAGCACAATTCCCACTCTTCTATCTCAACTCAAGAAAATAAGAACTGTGTTATGAAAACACCTTGTCGTTTTATATTTGCACACATTGTTCCAATTGTAAGCATGTCCCTCCACACATCTCTAGTCACTTGTACTTGGATAATTTTTTTATGTAGAATTGTATGAAATTTCTAAATCAACTCAATGACCCTTCAGTTGCAATTACCATACATATATATATTTAGACTTCAACTTAGTTTTTAATACAGGCAAACAATGCTCATGTATATAGTGTCTTTCCCTAGTGAGGGGAATGTCATAACAATGCCTTCAGAAGTGTGTGTGTGTGTGTGTGTGTGTGTGTAATGGAAGACCACCTTAAGAGGAATATAACTTCCAACCCAAATACATAGCTTGAATATAATCAAATGCACAATTATAAACCCAATACCAATGAGCTAACAAAGGGATTCCATCACTGTAGGGATTAAAGGATTGTGTGGTTTATGATGAAGAATACCTAACATTCTAATGTATTTGTTGCTTGTAGCAATGCACATTGATGGGATAATGTGGAGCTAACATTCTAATGTATTTGTTGCTTGTAGCAATGCACATTGATGGGATAATGTGGAGCTATGAATGGTTGCTTCGTTGCAGGTAAACTTAACACCAACAACTCAAGCAATTCAACAATTGTTATGGTTGTAGACATTGGCTAAATAAACCAACGATTTAATCATGGAGAAATCACATTATATATACCACATAGGCATGGTCAACATAGGGAATTGAGTCATGGGTGAATAAATGCAAGGGTGTGCAATGATATTACTCAAAAATATAACCAAATGATCAAATGTATGGCAAAGAGGTGGCAACCAAATTGAAACAAGGTAGTTAGCATGTTTAAATATTTATTGAGTCAGTCAATGACCATTTCCAGGCAACCAAACAAGACACAGTTGAAGAAGAAAATTCCACGGTGAATTATGTGGATTGGATAGCCAATACAAATGATAAAATATTGAGTGTATCTCTTTAGGTAAAAGACGCCTTCCCATAGTTATGTACGACTCGTACGATTGTGTGTGGTCTCTATGAAGCTTGTAGGGATTGTAAATGCCTCAAAGGATGTGTATGGCCTCTTGGACATCTAAGGTTAACCTTGAATTCTCCCAACGGGTAATAGTAATGCTTGGAGGAGAAGGGTATGACTCAGACAAAGAGAAAAACGCCCATCGATTCTTAAAAATGCTCAACTATCCACCAAAATCAATTAAACTAATTTAGAAACCTTATAGAGAAGTGCATTGGCTCTAAGGTGGCAACCATTGATCTATGCGCCTGGAAATGCACCCCATGTTGGTAGCAATTAAGTTGTTATACTCTCTATTAGACAAGGAAAACTAACAATGTAGTAAATCCACAAGTTTGTTTACATATGCCTCTAATTTATACTCCCTCTTTTCACTCACAACCATTAATATCAAAGAGAATCTCTACTATCAACACAAAAAAGGGTTGACATAGTAAAATAATAACACACTTAGAAAACATTCCACATAGAGACATTATTTATCCTGGAAAACCAAATGAGAAAATCGATGTTTAATGGTTGTACAGTCGTCTTATTTCGACAATCTTTGGTGCAATGTAGTTCAAGGATCCATGATCATTCAACAATTCACACAAATCCTTCTCCTTTGCATTCTCTCCTCTCAAACCACCAAAAAGACTCTTTGATAGTGAAAKCACAAGAAGAAACAAGGATAGTTGGGGTAATGGTAAGGCCAATAGACCTAACCTCTCATTTCCCATTCCTTAGTCTTTTCTCTCCTATTTTCATTTTCTATTTTATTTAATTCTTGTTTTATTTTCCCTTGTCTTATTCCACTTTACTTTGCCATGTCTTTTACATAGTTAATAACCTTCCTAAATTGTCAAATTGCCTTATAATTTGAGGCTTACAACCATTGCTTAGAGACTGGATCCATTTTTTATCACACCTCCCAATTGAGAGGCTTTTTGGTCTCCAAAAGCTTATAGGACCAATATGTCAACATGGGGAAGCTTATGTCAACATGTGTGTGTGTGTGTGTGTGTGTGGATTGGTCCTATATTTAGTCTTATAGGACCAATCTCCATGTGTGTGTGTGTGTGGATTGGTCCTATATTTAAGCTTATAGGACCAATCTCCATGTGTGTGTGTGTGTGGATTGGTCCTATATTAATGTCAAAGAGAAGCTCTACTATCAACACAAAAACAAGTTGACATAGTAAAACAATAGCGCACAAAGAAAATATTGCACATGGAGACATTGATTATCTTGGAAACCCAAATGGAAAAATCGACATTCAGTGGTTGCTCAGTGCACTTATTTAGGAAATCTTTAGTGCAATGCAACTCATGGTTCTATGGCCATTCAATAATTCACACAGATCCTTCTCCTTTGCGTTATCTCTTCCTGCGCCCCCCCCCGCCTCCCCCCTTAAAAAAAAAAGACCCTTTGAGAAGGAAAGTACAAGAAGAAATAGGGAGAGTTGGGGTAAATGGGAAGGCCAACATGCATGGCCTTTCATTTCCCATTCCTGATTCTTTTCTCTCCTATTCTCATTTTCTATTTGATTTAATTCTTTTTTTCTTCTCCTTTGTCTTAATCCACTTTACTTTGCATTGTCTTTTACATAGTTACTAATCTTCCATAATTTTCGAACTGTTTTAGAGATTGAGGCTTACAATCATTGGTTATATATCAGATCCATTTTGGATCAACTAAACACTACCATATTAAAGAATCAAGTCCATCATACTCAATACTTAAAGAGTTTAAAAAGAATAGAACATATAACTATCAAGCCATTAAAGATATTAAAAATGTCAAGATTTGAGGTCTCAATAACAAACAATGTAACTGCTACTCCAACAAAGGCCAAGACTGCAACATTGATGTCATTTTGGAATATTGCATTCAAGTTATAGAGTTACAAGATTCCCGGTACAAGTTTCAAGATTATGAACCATGCTTCACGATGATGAGCAACAAAGTTTCCAAACATAATATTACCATCAAGAAGGCCATCATTACAACTCATTTCAAGAGGAAAGGGGATAAAAATGCAACTATATCTGAGTACAATAAAGTCATCAATTCAACTAAAGGACCATTTGAAATTATGGTAGCCAAAGAAACATCAAGAAAACAAGGTCAACAACATTAATTCAAAAAAATGAACTTCTCAAAGTTAAGAACCCAAATTAGCTACATGTCAAGTGTAAGGAGCTACAAACTTCATGATTTGCAAGCCTATACAAGATATGTTCAATTTCAACTACATACTTCTATTTCTACATGCCTCTTACATTGATTGTCAAATAAACTATAGACTATTGCATTTTGAACAATACCACACTACAAACTTTTCATGCATTTCCAACAATTCTACACTACAAACTTATGTAATTGTAATATACAAGGGTTAGCTACATGGATGGGGTTTGCTACAAGATTTTGATATATGTCACATCAATATTATACACGAATTCTTACTGAATCATTCAAAATGGGAAACACTTGTTCATATTTGGTTCTTCAAAAAAACAAATCAGGCATTATCTATGTCTTTCTCTCAAAATTTACTCAAAATCCTTTCCTTTTCAAGCAACATTGGATTAAATTTATATGGCTATTATTGTTCCCAATTCATCAAATTCCTTTATCCCTATATCATTTCCCTACTCAAATTTTCCAAGGGAATTCTACTTTTCGTTATATGTCGACCAAGGGTGACCAAATTCTTTAGTTGGGGGGGGTTGTTATTTTCTCAACTATCTCTCATCATGTTTCGAATTATCGAAGAAACTTAAAATCTCAAAACCATAAATTTTCAAATGGAAAGCTATTGTTGAGTCATCGATTTGGCAATATTGAATGGAGGTTGTGTGGATTTAGGAATTTCCAACCCCTTTCATGTGGATTCCATTCTTCATGGATTCCCTGGTGAGGAAATTGATTTTAGGTGGGCTAGCTTCAAATCAACTTAAGCTTGAAAAGTGAATCCACAATATAAATCAAAGTTGAGAAACCACAACAATATGGGAGTTACGTGATAAAGGCCATAACACACAGGAAAGTTATTTCATTTATACAATGTGATTGTTGTAATTAAGCTTATTTATACAATATGACTGCCTACAATAGTGTGCAACAATAATGCGCTTGAGATCTCAAGAGAGGGGGCCATAAGTAGAGAAAATAATAGTTGATATAGGAAGAGTGAATTTGCTCTAACTCAAAAACTAATATTGTAAGCAGAGAGGTAAGAAGAGTCTATTTTTCAACCAAAAGTGCCATTACAATTTATCTTTCAATGGTAGTTTATTTTTTTATCAAAGGAGCACCAATTGTTTATCTTTAGAGAAGTGCCATTACAATCTGATTTGCAGCATAGGAGTGCCATTAAGTGTCATTGTAATTTATGTTATAGAAGAAGGATTCCATTCAACTTGTTTTTGAAGAATGTCAAAGCTTTATAGTCCAAGGAATTGGAAGGCTATGAATCGAGGAGTGCATGGAGTCTTATATTCAACATGTGAGGCTATCATGGAGCTTCTTTATTTCCAAATGAAGATGTGCATGGATGATCCTAAATAGAGATTATTACTAGAATAGTTTTCCCTAAAAAAACATCATTGAGCACTAAAGATTCATTTGCTATCGGTTGTACAAGAATCTCTAAGGCAAGGTTTGGTTCAAAGGCATAATATGTTCTTTCCATTTGACCCATGCTAGTTGAAATGATAAAGAGAGATTTATCAAAGCAATTTGGGACATACTCCAACTAAAGAAAAATACTTATTTTGGATGTGTTATAGTTGGTAATGAAGGTATTCTTGCAGGAAGGGACAATCAAGAGTAGATGGAACAAAGAAGACCACAAGTTGTTTAGAGTTTTCATTCATTTTAGTATATGTTGCATAGAGGTGTGCAACCCTTCAGTTGGGGGGCATGATGAGACC
>JASDQU010100012.1:39559-50113 GCA_032191745.1 Picea mariana
CTGCACCATTAACGCTGTTGCGCCTGACTCCCATTGTTGTCTCCTCCATGGCTTCTCTGTTTGCAGGCACCATTAACCCCCGCATGCATCCCGACCCTCTTATCCCTCAGTCGCCCAAATCGGGCTTACTCTGGTTTCTATCCTTCATGGTGCTCACCGCCTTCGGGCTTCTCTAGGCTCTCCACGTCCATCTGGGACTCTCCTCTCAGTTTTGCCTTCCCTGCGAGCTCAGAATGTCGCGACAAAGAGGGAGGCCAAGGAGAGGATCTCCATGGCATCCTACTCGGCCTCAAGTATCTGTTTCTCCCCCTGGCTCGCCCTCTACGCACTCCTCGCAGCCCGAGTTGGAACCTCTCGCCACCTCCACCCCGCATGCCTCCCAGTTTGAAGGTCTGGTCATCACCGACAGCTCGTTGGGATCTCTCTCATGATTTCCCGCAGTTCCTTCGAATTCCCTAGCCAGCGGGCCTTCTTTTGCACCAGCAGCTTGCCCCTCCCGCCCACCCTTGGAGGCGCCACCCTTTCTTCGGAATGCCCAGCACAGGCCGCACTCTTCCACCGACTCCATCCTAGACTCACAGCTGCAGGACAACCTGGCCATCCTCTATGGGCTGGTTTTTGAGCTCCGGCAGGGATTGGAGGACCTTCATTTCCGACTGTAACTATTGGATGGGAAGGCCTCGACTCTCCTTCAGATCCTTTTCACCTTCCAGGGGGCTTTCCACTCCACTCCAGAAGCCACGGGAGCAACAGAGCTACCCCATGCAGAGCCCGTCGACAGGAATGAACAGGTGCAACAGCCAGAAGGTGGCGACTTGGTGCAGGCCATGCACGGGGACATGAAGGTTGTGGCAGCTATGGGCGTCCACGCGCACAATCCATCCGGAGACACTATGCCAGCTACCAACCTGGAAGGGGGCAACTTGGATGCTGACATGCAAATGGAAGGGAAAGGGACATCCGTCGAAGAGGAACCTTGGGACGCGGCATACCAAGCCACCTGGCCAGGTTATTTGCCAAATGTCTGACCCCTCTGGGGATTTGATCTTTTCACTAGTTTATTTTCTTAGCTGTAGCCTAGTCAGATTAGCTCTGTTTATCTATGACAGTTAGACTGTAAAATTGCTAGACTTAGCCGGTTGGCTGAACTGGTTTCCCCTTTCTTGGGGCAGTTCGGTAACTACAACATGGTTGTTATCAAGCTTCTGCAACTCTGGTTTGGATTTTGAAGGCTCTTTATATATAAAATCTCTTATTTACAAAAAAAAATTATCTATCTGTTTTGTCAAGTGTAAAGAAACAAATAAACATTGCTAAGATAAGAACAAATTCTCACGAGCTACATAGTGAAACTGGGCGTTGGTCAATTCCTAAAATGCCATGGGATGAAAGAGTGTGTCACCTTTGTGACACTAAGAAGGTTGAAGATGAAAATCACTCTCTCTTAGATTGTCCAGCCTATACCCATATTAGATCTCATTTTCAAAATATTTATCACACTACCAACCTTCCTAACCTCTTAACTCAACAAAAGTATGGTGATCTTGGAAAGCTTCTCTTAATGCTTTTTGAGCACATAAACAAAATTCTAAAGAATTAAAAGTAATCACTTACCGTCTTAAAATCCGATAAATCGATCTTAGTGGACGTTAATCATCATCATCATATAAACATGCATTAAATTTAAAATAATTTATTAAATATATTGTAATATAATTTTGTTTTAATATTTTTTAGTTTTAAAAAAAATTACATATCTTATATTATATTTGAAATATTAAATTAAATTTATATAAATTTATGAATTGTATTAATGAAATACAACATCAAATAAATAAATGAGTTTATATCATATCACTATTAAAACGATAACACTCAATAATATTAATATTAAGAGTTATAATTAGTTATGTTATATTTAATGAAGAATTATAATTATTTATGTTATATTTTATGAAGAATAATATTAATATTAAGAGTTATAATTTTTTATGTTATATTTTAGGAAGAGTTGTTATTATTTATGTTATATTTTATGAAGGGTTGTTATTATTTATGTTTTGTTATATGTTGGATATGTGGCTATGTAATGTAATGTTAATATTGATATGAAGGGTGTTCCCGAGGTGTAGGATAGTCGGTGACGGAGTGTGTTGTTAAGCCACTCCGTGATGCTAAAGTCACCGGTTCGAAATCTGCGGGGACAAAAAATCCAACCATGTTAAGGGTTGGTGTGGCTCAGGCCGGGTGCGATCCCCGGGTGATTTTGACGGCTTAGATGCCCCTGAGTCGCGGTTTCTCAAGCCACAGGTTAATCGCGTAGCCAACAAGTTCCGCACAAATTAACAAACAAAAAAAATATTGATATGAAGGGTTGATAGTTAAATCGTGTTTTAGTGGTGTTATAAATAAATCTTATATGATGAATAATATTTATATGAGAGATGTTTCAATAAAATTTTAGAATTTTTATTTATTTTCTTTTTATATTTGTGTAATTTATTTTCTTATAGATTTTGATAAATAATTATATATGCATGTATGTGTTGTAAATGCTTTTAAATATGTAAATGTAATTTTGAAATGTAAGTTTAAAAAATGACACGATATTAATTTTTAAAGTATTTTTAAGACACTATTTTATTAATTATGAAAAAAAATTACATAACAAGAGTGAGAGATTGTAACCCCTAAACCCTTATGACAAAATGCTCTATATCCTTCCAATAATGAAAAAATAAATATTATCATTAAAATATGATTAGGATAATTTATCTTTTAAAAATATTATTTTAATAAATACTTAAGTTCTTAAATTATTTTATTTTAAAAAAATAAATTTTAAAATTATAAAACTAGTAACGTCACCCATTTTCCAATCTAAATGATTTAAATAATATAGATTATTAAACTATTAACACATCGAAATTTAGTTCTACATTAATACTTTCTCTATATGCATTTTATATATATATATATATATTAATAAATACTTAAGTTCTTAAATTATTTTATTTTAAGAAAATAAATTTTAAAATTATAAAACTAGTAACTTAAACCATTTTCCAATCTAAATGATTTAAATAATATAGATGATTAAACTATTAACACATCGAAATTTAGTTCTACATTAATACTTTCCCTCTATGCATTATATATATATATATATATATATATATATATATATAATTGTTAATTATTATAATTGTTGTATCCATTTCATGTTATTTGAAAGACTTATTTTTCATTACTCATCCTATTCACAAAGTAAAACACAATATAATACAAACACACACATATAAGATAATGCTTTGTAACTAAATCTTTAAAGAAAAAATTAAACATATATATTTATGACAATAATTATAATTTTAAATTATTATTAACATATTCTAAGCATCCTCGGATGGAGTGATGAACAACAAGACGTCGAGCGTACCGGTGGCATACCCGACCACCACCTGGCTCGACGTGACTGTGAAGGCGGAAGATGACATGCGCGGAGGGGACATGGGTGACGTTGAAGGTCCTGGAAGGAGGGAGGGGATCTCCATCCCCATACCCTTGATCTGAGAAATGAGTAACCAAGGTTGTCAACAAGTTGGGAGGTACATGGTAGTGTTGGTTGTTGTTATGAACCACAGTGGGAAGGAAACAGAGGAGGAGGCGAGCATCGTGGCCAAGGATGGTAGTGTTATGGTTATCATGGCCAAAGACATGATGGGTAATCTCCAGGCGATTATCAAGGGGACTTTAGGCGACCCAAATGGGAGATATGAGAGACCAATAACAAGAACCATGGCATTAACTTGTTCTGGTTAGAATCCCCTAGTTTGAGCGGCGTTCAAGACTTAGAGGGCAATGTGTTTTGTGTTTGGGCTCAAGAGGGAAGCATTCAGGGTGTCGGGGTTCTCAGGGTTTGGGGTCTCTGTGTCTGGGTTCAAGTACTCGACTTTGTTGTTGCAAGCCAAGAGCTCTTCTTTATTGAAGTCGGTTAGGCGTATTGGGTTGAGCCTTTATGACGGGCAAAGGGTGAGGGATGGGAGTGCAGGTCGGAGGTCGAAGGTCAATCTATGGAAGGAGCCTACTCCAGTGCAAAAATGGATAAGGAAGGGGGCAGATGAGATAAGGTACATGAGGGAAAAGGAAAGGGAGTTGTAAAGGAGGCTTCATCCTCTCACCCACATGCTTTTACCAGAGCAGAAATTGAGGCTTGGGAGGCTCATAGCAGGTTCTTGGAAAACTGCTCCAAGGAAGCTTAGCGGGAGGTCGACCAGGTGGAGGACATGGTGAAGATAAAACATAAATGGACCTTGGATGAGGAGATTTGGGAGGAAGTTAGGGGATGGTTGCATGACCCTCTGTACTCTTGCACTCAGAAGACCGATTTCTTCAAGATAATGGAACTCTGCTATCATGTCAAAGCTATGGTGGCTCAAACTCTGGAGAAATACATGGTAGACTAGAGCAATATTTTGCATACCATCGAGATATTCCAAGGTAAATTTGAACTAATGTTTCAATCAGCTTATGGTATTAATTTCAAGGTTTCGAAGGTGTCCTTTGAATCAGGTCCAAGCAAGCCTCTGGTTGATGGCCCAACCTCGGCTGGAACTCGGCCTAATTACTATTGATAACAACTCCAGACCTACTTAGAACCTGGTTGTGGAGGAAGAGGTTGAAGTTCAAATGGACGAGGAGCAGATAGAGACTCGGTCCTCTCCCAAGGAATGAATCGGGTTCGCCTACATGTTTTTTTGTTGCAAATCTTTATTATTATACTCAGGATAAGATAAAATTATAGCTTTTTTTTCATAGATTGTTACTATTTCTGATAGTGTGTTGATCATTGCTACTATCTCTTTGATAAACTGATATACTCTCTCTAAACAATAGGCTAGATGAGACTCGGTTTACCTTTTGGCAGGTCTCCTAGCCTTTTGTTGTATTTTCACCTTACTGTAAATAATAGAAGTATATTTTTAGCTTACAAAAAAACAAATATTCTAAGCACAAATTGTGATTGAGGTAGTATATGGTTTCATGTATGGGATTAAGACTAAATGTTGCTAAAAAAACACATGATCCATTGGAAGTAGCCATAGTAATGAGCTCTCTTGTGGACACTAGATAGGTTGAAAACGCCTTTTGRTCTTGCAGTAAGACCTAAAACCATGTCTTATTGGCTAAGAGCTTGCCTTTTTCAGATGGAAACAGGTTAATGACCCAATACATATAGGAATATAGCAAGAGAGAAAGTTTTCTTCCTTACAAACCACTATGCAGTGATTTTAGGTGTTATGATCCTTGAATGATAAGGACGAGTCAACCCCTATTTAAAAATAACAACTAGTGATCCTTGTCCTCACTATTGGTTGACAACTACATTATGATGTGTTTAAACTGGCATGTTTTTCTTGAATAACTATAATAAGCCAACTCACATTTAGGGACAACAACCAATAATGCTTATCTTCACTATTATTGACCACTGAATTATAGTAAATTTTACCAACTTTAAAAATAAAAATAAAAATCTTAATACAAACAACAAAAACATATATTTTTATGAAAAGTGAAAAAAATATTAATACAAACAAAAACATATATTTATGTCGAAGGCATTCTTTTAAGGGGGAGGTCTCTCGAGCTCTTTTGTCGTCTGTCATTTACAAATAGAACATTGCCATATGTTTACAACAGTCAAACCTGTGATGTCGACGCCACATCAGGCAACAAACATCGGGCAAACAGTCGAGCAATGGTTGTGTCCCTGCAAATAGGAAGAGCCCGACGACTCTACTTGTATTTGATGCAAGTATAGCTGCTTTTTGGCCCTCCCTATTGTTTATAGAAGTGCAAACATGCATGTTGTCTTGTTTCACTGAATACGTGTTGCCTCACTGTCTCTATTGGGTACATATAAGTCTTGTTTGACTGACAAGCCGATACACAATCTTACTGCAACCTTTAATCAACCAACAACTTCCATGGCCTACCGTTCGTTCATACAATTTAATGAAGGATTTCATTTAAGAACCTACACAACGCATTTAAAACTCCTGACGACAATCGAGGAAAGTGAGGAGGACACGTAACCAATAACAAGTCGGTTTTGTTGTATGCTCCATTTATGCATATAAAGACAATTGAATGTACATGCTCTAATCGAATGTTGTTTTACATGCTCTAATTGAACCTCTGCTTTAGTTTATGTTCTTGCTTATCAATCCTATGGAATTGAATATTAGTCATCGGTTCATGCCTATTCATCCACATACCTGCATACGAATCTTAGGTAAGCGAGCTATAAACAATTTCTTTAAATGATTTCTTTGAGTGTATTACTTGTGATTATATCTATATTTATTATGAATTATGAACCATTTTTTTTTCTAGACTTGGAATTGGCAAATGCAAAATTGATTTTGATAAAAAGTTGACATGTGTACACTCCTATTATTAGATCTTGATGTTAACATTTAAGTAGATTGAATGCTTTTCTTAATCAACCATGCACTAACAACATTTTTTAGTATACATAAAATACAATATCATTACAAGAAACATAAGATTAGTATCTGTTAAATTTGAACATGGAAAAAAATAATAAATTGCAATTGGACTTTTGGAACATAATTTAAACCAACAAAGAAAAATCTCCAAAATCTATCTATCAAAACACTTAAACAATGTTAAGATACCTTGTTGTTTTCCTTGTCATTTTGCTCTTCACCCTCGTTTTTCTCAAATTGGTGCCATTAGCAACCTTGTTTTTATTTTTTTGCTTCCATATTTTTCAATACCTTTCTATCTCTCTGGCCTTCCTACTGCTCACAAATCCATTTTCAGAACTATGGTTCATGTCACTCCCACCATTTGAAATTTTGTGTTGAGGACCCTTCAAAGATCCAGCAAAGATCCACCCCCCTTAGCAGTTCCATTGGCCAAAGTACCAATGATTTTTCTTATCCTCTTGACCAGAGTGCCAGATATATTCATAATCGTGGTTCAGTTCACTCCCACCAACTAAAATGTCGTGTCGATGATCCTTCAAAGGTCAACCCCCTAAACAGTTCTCGTGCCTTCTCTGAATCAATAGTGGAATGCCCAAATTTAGTGGAGGAATCAATAAGACTCTCACTTTGAAGAGTTAGTGTGGATGTTGATTGGAACACCCCTAGAATTTACCTAGGCGCGGGGGGAATTCACTTGGCGCACAAAGTCTTCTCCAACTCAAACAATTTGAATGGCACATTAAAAAGAGAATGGCACATGGAAGGACACAAAACAGGTCGAATGGAGTTGGTGGAGGCTTCTGCTCTCTAAAACACATTTATAAGACATGTCTACACTAGGTTTGGAAAACCAGTCGAGTTTTGTAGCCCTGGACAAGAAAGCCAAAAACTCTTGTACAAAAATCCTTTAGAGATAACTGAATTAGGAAACATTTGCAGACACGGGTAGTATCTTTTGACATTTGACATGACGTGAATCAATTATTAATTTATGAAATCTGAACATCTTATATATCTACAACTTTTTCATTGGACTTCTAATAATTGAAGAATAATACTTCCCTGGTAGATTGTCATAGTAATTTTTTTTTATCAAATTTATAATTACCATGTATGACAAGAAGGCTCCCTCTGGGTGATGTATAATAGAAGAGCGATGCTTAAAATTTTATTTGATCGTTGTGAGCTGTTATTGTCCATCAAGTGGATTGTATCACTGATTTATGTAAATATAAAAATTATTGTGATGATTTAGAGGGGGAAAATGTGTGTCAAAGGGGTTTGGTTTCATAAATCGATTTTTACTTTGCGTTGAAGCAATCTTAATAACAAATAAAAAAATTTATATTTGGATATTTTTGTTTTTATTTTTTAATGAGAGACTAATGAGATCGGTCCAAAAAAGTGAATGATGTGCTTCATACTGGATTGTTGATAAATAGAAAAGCCATCGTATTTAATACATACTTGTTATGTGTCGTCAAAATGGCCCACGGGTCACTCGGTTGCTGTAACAACTGCGGTGCCATTATCAGGTTGTGTGCCTTCATTGTGTTTTCCTATTAAGTCAAATCAAAACATTGTCAATATGTAAATAAAAGTTTTTTTTTTTTTCTTATTGAATAGAAGTAAATGGTAAATATAAAATTTGTTAAATTTCTATAACTCATAATCTAAGATTTTTTTATTTTTTTTAACAAAAACTGGGAAATTTGAATTATCAAAACTGGTGCAGTTAAAACTGCTAAAAGGTTACATAGTATGTCAAAATTTGGGCCAATCCGAGGCCTCAATTGATCCACTCCTACAAGCTATGAATGACTGTTTCAAATACTCAGATGACAACTTCAGATAGAACAACTTTATTGAATACACTCGGAAAAGGACTCTAAGGATAAGAGTGAAGAGACACTGCATCTAAATTATCTTGTTGGGGAAGAGCTCGCCTTTTTAGCTGACTTGTGAGCCTGACTTCGTGTGACCATTGGCTTTGAGGTTACATGTGTTTTCTTCTTCTTTCCTACTTCCATCTAGTCTTGATTTGCTGATGTTGGGGCATTTGAGATGCCTATGATTCCTAGATTGTCTTGATGTGAAACTTCCTGCTTTTCTGAACCAGACTCTCAGCTGCCTTAGCTTCAACTACTAATGCTTAAACTTCGATAGCCTCATCTGCCCAACTTGTCAGAGGAATGAAGTTGGGGTGAGCCTACCTAACTTTACCCGAGTCTGAAGAATCCAAAGCCTCTTTTTTCTCGAGCTTCTGAGGTGTTTCTTGCTGCATTTCAGAATGCCTGATGATCTATGGTGTGACATTGAGATCCTTTATTTCATACTTTGAGCCATCCAAAGCAGGGTTTAGAACTGGAGAGTCCCCAATGGAGGGAGCGAAGCTAGCATGAGCCTCTTTGGTCCCCGCCATGGGAGGGTCATCAACTGAAGAAACATCCTTGGAAATAAGTTGATGATCAATGTGGGATCCAACCCACTAGGTTGATTTCCTTGTTTTCGATCTTTCTTCAGGCCCCTGGGACATTAGGCTACCAAGTGTCCCATGGAATAACAAGCTCAGCACCGTAAAGCAATTTTTTCATAATCCATATTTTGAGTCTATGAGTAATTATCTCCTGTCAAGTTGATTTTGGCTAGAAACCCTTTGTTGAAATCCATTTTTACACAGATCCGAGCATACGTGTAGATGCTGTATTTTTTTGTTTAAGGGTATCTGAAATGGAACCTTCCTAAAGCATTACTGATGGAACAGATAGAGGATAAGCCCCAAAGATGAAAATGCAAGTTTGGGAGCCTAACCCAAACATAGTCTAAAGATAAAGAATCTTTCAAAGGATCAAAAGAAGGAGACCAGGGCTTCATACATGAGCCAGAACTACCCCAAAACCAAGGGCCAAAACTAAATATCAAATCTCTATCCTCTTGATGATCAAACTCAACAATGAAAAAACCTTGAGCACAGGGGTGAATGAAGACATCACCTTTCAAAATTGACAACCAAGATCTCAAAATCCAGTCGTGAAGATCAACAAGACAAGGCCATAGGCCATTAAAACGACATATGAGTGTTGTGGAGATGAGGAGAGCTAACTTGGAAATAACTTCCTTCCTCAAAGAGATGGTAGGGGTTGGATCCTCATGGATCAAAATAGATGAAGCATTTAAATTCCTCTCGACAAGATCACAGAACGAATTGCCATGAAAGGCATTAGAAGTGAGGGAGAGCCCTTGAAAACACTCCCCAACGGCCCACCAAAGGGTTCGGACAGGGCAGATCTGAGGCAAGGAGCATCGATGGGAGAAGAAGCCTTCGTTGTTGGAGAAGAGCATGCAAACAAACCCTGCACACACAGGGCGACCACGAGCAAGAGGAGAGGTTAGGGAAAAACCCTAGTCGTTGAAACCACCGCGTCGAATGGGCATCGCGCGCTCTTGCATGACGCTGCGCAGATATATTGTTTTTACAAGCTTAGCATTCACTACATAAAATTGGTGGAGTACAAAATCTATAATCTAAGGTTTTTTAGCAAGTGAGTAATATTTGATCTTATTTACGATATTAAGGTTAAATTTCAATATAAAATATATGATTTTAGTGGAGTGATTATGAAGGATATTGGTTTTTTAAAAGACATTTTTGTGTTTAAACAGTGTTTTATTTATTGAGTATGACGTAAAACTATTTTTAATTGGGTAACATTTGTCTTCTTTATATATAAGGAAACAAGTTAACTACCCAAAATCTAAAGGCATCTGGCATAAATCCTGTGGTAGCTACTTATTCATTACCTTCCATCTTATCAGAAATCAGTCACTCGCTACTTACTTTTCCACTCTGTCATATAATCAGAAGAATGAATTTTCTATTAAAACAATTTATGTTACACTTCCTAAATGAATAGTGCCATGTATTTTCTTTGAAAATTATCACTATAATGTATTTTCTTTCAACTGTCAATTGATTTTTGTGCCCAGTGGGTAGGATAAAGACTAACTAGAATGCTTTACATTGATGTGGGTTTTT
>JASDQU010100012.1:59414-78176 GCA_032191745.1 Picea mariana
AAATTCTAGAGAACCCACCAATCATTCAAATGTTTTTCTACAATATAGGAAATGGTTTCATACAGTAATAGCCTTTCCAACTTATGGTTGCCTTGCATAGTTCTAAATTTATCTTGAAATAATGGCCACCCCACCTCATATTGGATTCAAATCTAATTATATCAAACCGGCTAACATTCTACCATGAATTTCTCTTTTGAACTACAAGATAGGGTCAACAAAATTGCAATAATAGTCATATATGTTTGGAGGTTTTAACCAATTCTTGGAATTCTTAGAACATAATGTACCCCTCCAATAGTGACAAGGGTACCCTACAATGTTCACAACTTACACCAAGGGTAGCACACAAGTCACACAAAAAAAAACATGGGAACTCAATCAACCCAAGCGTTCATCTCATTTCCCATAATCACGTCAAAAATTTTTGATTGAGAAACAACTATCATATAATCTTGAAATAGCTTTATTAATAACATGGGGAAGATTTAAGTATTCAAAAGAGGATGTTAGGCAAAAATGGATGAGAAAGGAATGATATAAAAGGGTAATTTCGGGTCTCATCATGCCCCCCAACTGAAGGGTTGCACACCTCTATGCAACATATACTAAAATGAATGAAAACTCTAAACAACTTGTGGTCTTCTTTGTTCCATCTACTCTTGATTGTCCCTTCTTGCAAGAATACCTTCATTACCAACTATAACACATCCAAAATAAGTATTTTTCTTCAGTTGGAGTATGTCCCATTGAACATAAAGTAAAAATTGGTTTGATAAATATCTCTTTATCATTTCAACTAGCATGGGTCAAATGGAAAGAACATATTATGCCTTTGAACCAAACCTTGCCTTAGAGATTCTTGTACAACCAATAGCAAATGAATCTTTAGTGCTCAATGGTGTTTTTTTAGGGAAAACTATTCTAATAATAATCTCTATTTAGGATCATCCATGCACATCTTCATTTGGAAATAAAGAAGCCCCATGATAGCCTCACATGTTGAATATAAGATTCCATGCACTCCTCGATTCACACCCTTCCAATTCCTTGGACTATAAAGCTTTGGCATTCTTCAAAAACAAGTTGAATGGAATCCTTCTTCTATAACATAAATTACAATGACACTTAATGGCACTCCTATGCTGCAAATTAGATTGTAATGGCACTTCTCTAAAGATAAACAACTGGTGCTCCTTTGATAAAAAATAAACTACCATTGAAAGATAAATTGTAATGGCACTTTTGGTTGAAAAATAGACTCTTCTTACCTCTCTGCTTACAATATTAGTTTTTGAGTTAGAGCAAATTCACTCTTCCTATATCAACTATTATTTTCTCTACTTATGGCCCCCTCTCTTGATATCTCAAGTGCATTATTGTTGCACACTATTGTAGGCAGTGATATTGTATAAATAGGCTTAATTACAACAATCACATTGTATATATGAAATAACTTTCCTGTGTGTAATGGCCTTTATCACATAACTCCCATATTGTTGTGGTTTCTCAACTTTGATTTATATTGTGGATTCACTTTTCAAGCTTAAGTTGATTTGAAGCTAGCCCACCTAAAATCAATTTCCTCACCAGGGAATCCATGAAGAATGGAATCCACATGAAGGGGGTTGGAAATTCCTAAATCCACACAACCTCCATTCAATATTGCCAAATCGATGACTCAACAATAACTTTCCATTTGAAAATTTATGGTTTTGAGATTTTAAGTTTCTTCGATAATTCGAAACATGATGAGAGATAGTTGAGAAAATAACAACTCCCCCCAACTAAAGAATTTGGTCACCCTTGGTCGACATATAGCGAAAAGTAGAATGCCCTCGAAATATTTGAGTAGGGAAATGATATAGGGATAAAAGAATTTGATGAATTGGGAACAATAATAGCCATATAAATTTAATCCAATGTTGCTTGAAAAGGAAAGGATTTTGAGATAAAGACATAGATATGCCTGATTTTTTTTTTGAAGAACCAAATATGAACAAGTGTTTCCCATTTTGAATGATTCAGTAAGAATTCGTGTATAATATTGATGTGACATATATCAAAATCTTGTAGCGAACCCCATCCATGTAGCTAACCCTTGTATATTACAATTACATAAGTTTGTAGTGTAGAATTGTTGGAAATGCATGAAAAGTTTGTAGTGTGGTATTGTTCAAAATGCAATAGTCTATAGTTTATTTGACAATCAATGTAAGAGGCATGTAGGATTAGAAGTATGTAGTTGAAATTGAACATATCTTGTATAGGCTTGCAAATCATGAAGTTTGTAGCTCCTTACACCTGACATGTAGCTAATTTGGGTTCTTAACTTTGAGAAGTTCATTTTTTTGTATTAATGTTGTTGAATTAATTTCATCATTTGTATTGGCTATCCAATCCACATAGTTCACCGTGAAATTTTCTTCTTCAATTGTGTCTTGTTTGGTTACCTGAAAATGGTCATTGACTAACTCAATAAATATTTAAACATGCTAACTACCTTGTTTCAATTTGGTTGCCACCTCTTTGCCATACATGAATTTTTTATAGCCATACATTTGATCATTTGGTTATATTTTTGAGTAATATCATTGCACACCCTTGCATTTATTCACCCATGACTCAATTCCCTATGTTGACCATGCTTATGTGGTATATATAATGTGATTTCTCCATGATTAAATCGTTGGTTTATTTAGCCAATGGCTACAACCATAACAATTGTTGAATTGCTTGAGTTGTTGGTGTTAAGTTTACCTACAACGAAGCAGACATTCATAGCTCCACATTATCCCATCAATGTGCATTGCTACAAGCAACAAATACATTAGAATGTTAGGTATTCTTCATCATAAACCACACAATCCTTTAATCCCTACAGTGATGGAATCCCTTTGTTAGCTCATTGGTATTGGGTTTATAATTGTGCGTTTGATTATATTCAAGCTATGTATTTGGGTTGGAAGTTATATTCCTCTTAAGGGGGTCTTCCATTACACACACACACACACACTTGTGAAGGCATTGTTATGACATTCCCCTCACGAGGGAAATACACTATATACATGAGCATTGTTTGCCTGTATTAAAAACTAAGTTGAAGTCTAAATATATATATGTATGGTAATTGCAACTAAAGGGTCATTGAGTTGATTTAGCAATTTCATACAATTCTACATAAAAAAATTATCCAAGTACAAGTGACTAGAGATGTGTGGAGGGACATGCTTACAATTGGAACAGTGTGGTCAAATATAAAATGACAAGGTGTTTTCATAACATAGTTCTTATTTTCTTGAGCTGAGATAGAAGAGTGGGAATTGTGCTAGTATAATTGAGAATTTATTTTTCCTTAGTTCAAATGCTAGGGATGCACATTCAAACCAATGCATTTTTGTTTAAAAACACTTGAATTTCTTATTCCATTAGCAGTAATTTATAGCGTTGTGATTGACCATTTATATTTCTCGGAGGCTAATATTTTTTAGGCAATTGAACCAGAGTTCACTTAGATTTTTTGATGAGCATTGGCGTTGGAAACACAATACATAAGCCAACCAAGTACCCAAGTCTCGAATCCAGAGAATTGAAGTTCAAATATTAATTGAAGAAGCATAATCTCAGCTTTGACAAAGTAAGAGAAAAAACCAAATTTTAAATTCCACAAAGCATCTGTGTTGGTGAAGTGAGTGCACTATAAGCCCCTCGATTATGGATCATATGGTATCAAAGTTGTTGAATCCTTGACCGTGACGTAGTTTCCAAAACCTTGCAGGCCTAGCATGGGTAAAGTAAACATAGAAAGGCTGGAAATAATATAGGACATCAATGTTCAATTTCAAGAAGAGAACAAACACTTTAAGTAATAGTTCCATACGTTTAACTAGAGGATGGAAAAGATGGAGAATAAATTGTTTAGGGGGTTGGATTACTAATACTCATCATTAGGGATTAAACCCAAGGAAGAGGCCCAATTAGACTATTTGCAATGGAATAATTCTCCGAGTTATGGTTTGACAACCATTTAATGGGCTTTATGAAGTGTTTCAAAAGTATTTATGTTTTTACTCTTTTCTATTATATGTGAACTACAATAAATCTAGTTTGAATGAGTTTCAAAGAATCCTATTCCTTAGAGGTAACTCTCGGAAACAATGAATGGAAGTATTTTCGTAACTTTATTCTTCCAAGAAATAATTCTACCATAAAAACATGGCTATAGGAATATTCCCAATAAACACAAATTAACTATTGTATAAAGGGGAAATCTGTAGGAACATCACACAATGATTTTCCATTTGATTCATAATTAGCTACATAATTAATTCTACAATGGTAAATGTATTAAATGACAATGCATGGATTATGAAAAAAGTAAGAAACTAATTAACAAAACATATATAACTTATTTATTGAAAACAATAAAGAAAGTTTTCACAAAATTGCATAAGATAACTTGATAGAAAGTAAACTCTCACTAGACTTGTGAGACATAACCCAAAAGCAAAATATTCCATGAGTTAGAAACATTCCACAATAAAATTCTTTAGCAAAATGTCCTTGTTAACCCAAAAATCTTCTTTGGGCTCAACATGATGTCTCTCTCTCTTTTTTTTATCTTCCAAAGCTAGCAGGAGGGTTACTCTGAGTATCTTATCAAGCTGTAATTCCAGTCAAAGATAGTGATAAGAGTCATAGTTACTATGATCCTTACCCATTGAAGAGTATTAAGAGGTTACTTTTAAAGGTTCATTCGATCACCTAGTGATTTATTAGATACTATAAGAGTATCAGTCATTGCTTTTAGGTCACTTGATCTCAAATCAAGTGTCAGTTAAAGGGTTCAAATTTCAATTTGGTATGTGCCTCAATTATCAATTAGAGGGTTAGAAAGGTTCAATGGATTTCAAAGTTATATTGTTACTGTTAGCTTGCCGAATTGATACTTTTTGCACCCTCCATATCCATTTTTGACCTCTTCATTTAAACTCTTTACTCCATAAACCCATATTTTCACATATCTACCTAACCACCCAACAAGTATAGTCAGGTATCAATTATTCATCAAAACTCCTTGATTTCCTTTTATTTAATGATTAAATGTAATTCTTGGAAGCTCATGACTAATTATATTAGATTTTGCAGCATACTTTGATTTCAGCAGCGGATTAAATATCATGGAAGATTTTCTACACTCCAGGTGCTGCCAGCTTGCTCAAGCAAAACTGAATATTCCATCTCAACTCTCGTTGATGACTCATGTATAATCAATGAGATCTTCATCTCTCGGCACTACGTGCCATAGAGATGAATATCTGTTATTAGATAACGAGTTTAAGAACATTTTTCAGGCATGAGAAGTTACTCATTAATTGAAGGAATCATTTACCTTCTGTAAACTGTTGTGTATTAAATAGAAGATAGGCTCTGTCACTAGGAAATCGGGATTAGTTATCTAGCTCCTAAGCTATAAAAACAATGGAACGAAATGTAATAAGGAATGAATATCATATAGAAGAATTGCGCTGCTCAAGCGCTGGTTTTCTGAATTTGACGGAGATCGACTCATACAATGTTGTTTTTAGTATTTTAAGTAATGATACATATGTTTCTTTAGACTGTAATCTGATTTATTTTCTATTGTTAATGTTCTCTTTTACATATTCGTAGCTTAGAATTTAGTTTGCAAGTCACTTAGAGACTTGTGGCTTCTTGGCAAGGAGCCACCAAGAAAACCATAAGCCCTTCCTTTGTAATTTTAGCTTTTATATAAAATAGTTATGTTAATTGTTGCTTCCTGATTTCATTAAAAGTAAGAATTGTCCTTAAAGTTTAGTAGCTGTATAAATCAGATTTGTACATGTTAGAATCTATTTCTTGTTGTTTGATTGTTGTTGAAGTAATATGCACAGTGTTTTCCAGTTTAGAAACGAGCTCAGATGTTTGGATAGATCGATTTAAAAGGATTATTTTTCTTAGTTTTATAAGTTCAATTCAATTTGCTGTAGCTTTCAATTCTAGTTTAAAGTCATATATTGCTTCTGAAAATTTAAGTTTCTAAATGGAATAGACTTAGTTGTATTTTCTTTTTAATTAGAAAATATTACTTTGTTTTCTGTAATGTTATATAGTTTTCTGTTACTTGGTTTAGTTTCTGAGTCACATCAAAATAGATAAGTTTTCAATTAGGTAGATGCTTTAAATCAAGATTACTTTTGAAGATAGTTTTTAGAAGTATTCATTTCTATAATTAGTATAGAACTTAGATTTGTATGCTTTATAGAATTTAGATATTTAGTTAGTATTAGAATTTTGAATATTGAATAGAATTAATGAATTTGAAATCTTTGCATCAAAGTAGTTTGAATGAATTTTAGATTAGAGAAGCTTAAATCACAATAGATTCGATTAGAGTAAATTATATTAGGATAGGCTCTAGTCCTGCACATACAGTGTTTGTGCCTCAAAGTTTACCTCCCTGGGTTGACAATTTATGGAGGCTATTTGTAGTAATATAATTAGCTCGACAGTTACATAAAATAAAATCACCTATTGGACATCCTCATTACATTCATCCATATCATCATGTCCAACAACATCTTGTTGGCACCCAAGTGGGCTTAATCCGACCTTGTTTGGATTGTTTTAGGACCATACTATTTTTCCCATAGGGGAGGCCATCCTGGGATTATTTTGGAGTTTTGAAACCCTCCAATATCATAATTCTTGTCGGAAAGTTGGTTGTCATTGATGTCAACCCTAGAAGTAATGGATGATATCAACTCTTGAATAAGAATATAATCATATAGAAGTAATGGGTGTATTGGAAGAAGTCTCCAAAGTGGTCTCCTTATTGTGTAGCTTTAAGCATGGCCCTCACTGGAAGACGCTTTGAAGAATTCTACAAGAAGACCCGAAGGTGTGGTCATGAAGACCGAAGGTGTTTGAAGAAAAGGAGGATGAATTACATTGCAAATACATGCAAAACCCTCATAAATGGATAGTCCTCGTCATGTCGTTTCCAATGGTAGGTGGTACATCACGTGGTTCCTCACGGTTGATAAGTTTTTCCCTCTTAAAGATGAAGCACCGAAGTATGGTCAAGAAGCCCGGATCTAAGGACAAGAAGTTAAAAGTCAACCCCAAAATTAATTAAAGAAGAAAAAATGTTGCAACAAGAAATTACAGGTCGACCCTAAAGTCAAATAAAGGATGAATTTGAAAAGGTATAAATACACATCGAGAACCTCTCATTTGTTCATCCATCCAAGTGTATGTTTATGGTATGGAGCTAGCGTAAGTGGGTCTGCACTTGTGCTAGGAGGAATGGAGATCTTAGCAAAGCAAATATAGCCTAGGAAAAGGAGGTCGAGGAAAGCAAGGAGTTTTTTGAGGTTATCCATAGGTTGTAGTGGAGCAAGGCACATATTTATTAGGTTATCTGTAGGTTGTAGTGGAGTAAGGCATGGATGTACACGTGTCACGATGAGGCAAAGCGAGGATGTCTGCAGGTTGACAATGTATAAGTCGTGAATATGTAGAAAAAGTTTGAAGAAGATGCCACTCTCTTGATGATGAAGTTAAGGAAGGTTTGTTGGTCTGAGCTCTGATGTACCGAGCTTTACATAATGAAAAGGTATGTTGTTTTATATATTTTGAGAATTGTATCTTGAAGGTCATGGTATATGCTTAAAGCATATCTTGGAGTTTATGGTACATGGTTTATGGCACATCTTTTAGTACATGATTGAGGCATATAATGAACGATATGGCATATGTTTGAAGTGCATCATTTGGTACATGGTTGAGGCATATCACGAATGCTATGGCATATGTTTGAGGCATATCCTTGGTACATGGTTTATGGATGTTACGGTACATGCTTGATATATATTTTGGCATGGTTTATGGATGTTATGGCTTATGCTTGAGGCATATCCTTGGTACATGGTTTGATGCATAACATGGATGTTAGGGAACATGCTTGAGGCATATCTTGGAGGTGTTGGCACATGGTTTGATGCATATCTTGATGATGTTGAGCATATGTTTTGATAGATGTTCTTGGTGATCTTAGAATGTGATCTATGTGAATGAATTTGGTTTAATGAGGTTGATTATCAGTGACAGGTTGATCATCAGTGACAGTGACGGGCTGATCATTAGTGACAAGTTGATTATCAGTGACAGGTTGAGTCTCCACTTATATTTCAAGGAGGAAGGAAGGGGCAAGGAAAGGGGTTTTTAGCCTCCTTTCGATTGGAGACAGAGAATACAGGGAGTCATAGCTTTCTTTATCTTGGATCCTATAAAATAGGGGGTTGGAGCCTCCTTCCAGATGGAGCTAGAGAATACAGGGAGTTAGAGCTTCAAATAGAAGAAGAAGAAGAAGAAGAAGAAGAAGAAGCAGATATTGAAGCAGAACTGATCAATGTCTTAAGTGAGGTAAAAAGAGAAAGGAAGAAAAACAAGCATCTCAAGGAAGAATTTAGAGGGAGTTGGAGCTTCAAACAGATTCATAAGAACAATAAGAAGATGAAGTATATCTTGAAGTAGAACTAATCAACGTCTTAATTGAGGTAAAAAGAGAAAGGAAGAAAAACAAGTATCTCAAGGAAGAATTGATCAAGCTAGTGGAAAATTATGAAGAAGTCCAGTAGATCATCATAAATCTAAAGGTTCAACTGGAAGAAGCCAAAGTGATAGACGAAACTCTCAAAAACTAGTTGAAAGAAAAGTAGTGTTTGGAAGTTGAAATAGTATCACTAAGAAAGGAAGTAGAGAAGAAAGAAGAGACTTCGACAAGTCATATCAAAGAAAAATATGAGGACTTAAACAAGCTTGGAGTAGAATTCAGTCAACAAGAAAGAAGACTTGAAGAATAAATCATCTCCTTGAAAACCCAACTTGAAGAAGCAAAGAGAACATAAGAAGTAATGAATATCCAGATGATGAAGAAAGAAGAATATTGTGAGAGGCTTGAAGAAGAAGTTGTCTCATTGAGGATTGAAGTTGACAAGCTCAATAAGAACTCAAAGAGATCTCAATTACTAGAAGACATTCTAAGTTGTCAAAGGGCACTATCTGATAAATCCGGTTTTGGATACATCGGTGAAGTCTCATGCAAAGAAGATGCAAATGCCCATTCCAACAAGAGCATTGAAGAAAGAAGAAGCTCCACATCGCCAGTAAAGAAAGTTGAAGAAAAATGTTACATGTTGCTGGAAAGAAAGAATAAAGAGAAGGCTAAGAGTTATGCAGTAGTCATCAAAGGCCCTTTTAGAAAGGAATAATGCAAGCCCTCAAAGGTGGACATTCCAGAAATGGAGAAGACAATGATTCAATCATTGTGAAGGAAACAACAAAAGAGAAGATTGTGATAAGGTTAGGCATGAATTCAGAAGGACTACATCACAAAAAGGATCATTGGCTCCTAGGTATCAAAGTTTATTTCCTGGTTATTGTTTAGATTGTAATAACTTTGGACATAAAGTTGTAGATTGCAAAGCTTATGGAAGAAATGTTCAAGCAAGAAATGTTTATGTGGCTCCATACAATATTGAATGTTACAAATGCCACAACTATGGACACATAGCTCATGATTTTAAATGCATGATGGATACTTTGATGAAAGAAAACATTGATATCAGATGTAAGAAGATTTGGAGAAGAAAACAAAAACAAGAAGAGCAGGTAAATGAAGAAATCTCAGAGATCATACTCATGGGATTTACTGAGTTGAAAAATCATGATGAATCTACAAGCAAAGAGGAAGATGTCATAATTCAGAAGGATAATCTTGCAACAGAGCAGGATTATATATTGTTCTAAGCCATATGGCTTGGAGACTCCCAATAAATGTGAATGTTGAAGAGGGGGATTCTAAGTAACAATTACAGATTCGAGAACTATCTTTCAAGCAATTGGAAGTGTTTGTTTGCAGATTTTGGGAAGGCAGATTCAAAATGACCTAATGGACAAATTGGTCAAGAAGTAGTTTTTCAGAAAACATCCCCATGCAGGTATGAAGAAGTCATTTGGCAATTAGGAAGAATATAATTGTACACTTTTGAGGCAGAGATTCATGATGGTATAGAGGATTTCAAGCATGTATTCAAGCAGGGGTATATTGTAGACTTGTAGAAGTTTGATTTGAATATAGAGCAGATCAGTGGACATATTTGATTCAACTTGAGAAGCGAGAATATGTAGTGATTAGTTGCAACAAATTCAAAGAAGTCTTCATAATAGTAAAGTGACATATGGATCAGCATCGTGTGCACTTGAGTAGCAAAGTCATGGACAATTTCGTGACATATGGACAAAGATGAATTCATGAGTTATGTGGCAGGTCTAGAAGATAATACTTGACAAGAACCAGAGTAGATACATGAGAGTGGTCGATGAAAGCATGAGTTCGAGAGGAATTGCAGAAAGGCTTGTTTGCATTGTCATCAAGAAGAATGTTTAGTAAATCATATGACTTAGAAAAGAAGCATATTGATAGGAGAGGCACAACAAGACAAGGGGAGATAAACCGTCATGAGGAGTTACATTGTTAAGGGAAAATTGTTGAATGATTATGCCATTGATGTCTGCTCAATGAAGACATAACAAGCCATGTAGACTTAAAGTCAAGTGATGAAGATAAATTGACATGAATGCTTTTAATATACAATGGATCACAATAACATGAAGCACCAATGGACAATGAGCACTGGAAGAGAGGATAGAAGGCATATACAAGAATCCCCACATTGATATACATGAAATATTACAAAAGAAGATAAGGGGAGAGGAATCGTCAGAAGGAATTACCCTTGATGTTAAAGAGGGGGGAGAAAGAACAAAAGCATGATATAAATATCATAAACATGAAGATGGGGGGAGTGAGATTGTTAAAAGAAAGTATATTGTTAGAGGGAATTACCCTTTTCCATTGATGTCAAAGGGGGAGAGAAAAATCATAACATATGAAGACATGGGGAGTATGAGTGTTGCCATCGATGCCAAAGGGGGAGATTGTTGGAAAGTTGGTTGTCAATGATGTCAATCCTAGAAGAAGTCTAGAAGCCGCAAAAGAATGTTTAGTAAAGCATATGACTCAGAAAAGAAGCATATTGATAGGAGAGGCACAACAAGACAATGGGAGATAAACCGTCATGAGGAGTTATATTGTCAAGGGAAAATTGTTGAATGATTATGCCATTGATGTCTGGTCAATGAAGACATGACAAGCCGTGTAGACTTAAAGTCAAGTGATGAATATAAATTGACATGAATTCTTTTAATATACAATGGATCACAATAACAGGAAGCACCAATGGACAATGAGCATTGGAAGAGAAGATATAAGGCATATACACGAATCCCCACATTGATATACATTAAATATTACAAAAGAAGATAAGGGGAGARGAATCGTCAGAAGGAATTACCCTTGATGTTAAAGAGGGGGGAGAAAGAACAAAAGCATGATAKAAATATCATAARCATGAAKATGGGGGGAGTGAGATTGTTAAAAGAAAGTATATTGTTAGAGGGAATTACCCTTTTCCATTGATGTCAAAGGGGGAGAGAAAAATCATAACACATGAAGACACGGGGAGTATGAGTGTTGCCATCGATGCCAAAGGGGGAGATTGTTGGAAAGTTGGTTGTCAATGATGTCAACCCTAGAAGAAGTCTAGAAGCTGCAAAATCCCCTAGAAGTAATGGATGATGTCAACTCTAGAAGAAGTCTAGAAGCCTCTAGAAGTAATGGGTGTATTTGAAGAAATTTCTAAAGCGGTCCCCTTATCGCGTAGCTTTAAGCATGGCCCTCATGAGAAGATGCTTTGAAGAAGTCTACAAGAATCCCCAGAGGTGTGGTCATGAAGACTAAAGGTGTTTGAAGAAAAAGAGGATGAAGGACATTGAAAATACATGCAAAACCCTCATAGATGGATATTCCTCATCATGTTGTTTCCAATGGTTGGTGGTACGTCATGTGGTTCCTCATGATTGCGAAGTTATGCCCTAATAAAGATGAAGCACCGAAGTATGGTCAAGAAGCCCTGGATCTAAGGACAAGAAGTTATAAGTCAGCCCCAAAATTAATTAAAGAAGAAAAATTGTTGCAACAAGAAATTACAGGTCGACCCTAAAGTCAAATAAAGGAGGCATTTGGAAAAGCATAAATACACATCAAGAAACTCTCATTTGTTCATCCATCCAAGTGTATGTTTATGATATGGAACTAGCATAAGTGGGTCTGCACTTGTGCTAGGAGGACTGGAGATCTTAGAAAAGCAAATCTAGCCTGGGAGAAAGGAGGTCAAGGAAAGCAAGGAGTTTTCTAAGGTTATCTACAGGTTGCAATGGAGCAAGGTGCGGATTTCAGAGGTTATCTACGAGTTGTAGTGGAACAAGGAGTGAATGTATGCGGGTCACAGTGAGGCAAAGCGCAGATGTCCACGGGTTGACAATGTATAAGTCATGGATCTGTGGAAAAGGTTTGAAGAAGATGCCACTCTCTTGATGATGAAGTTGAGGAAAGCCTTTTGGTCTGAGATTTGATGTACCAAGTTTTACAGAATGAAAAGGTATGTTATTCTATATATTTTGAGATTTGTATATTGAAGATCATGGTATATGCTTAAGGCATATCTTGGAGTTATGGTACATGGTTTATGGCACATCTTTTGGTACATGGTTGAGGCATATCATGAACGATATGACATATGTTTGAGGAACATCTTTTGGTAAATGGTTGAGGCATATGATGAATGATATGGCATATGTTTGAGGCATATCCTTGGTACATGGTTTATGGATGTTATGATACATACTTGATACATATTTTGGCATGGTTTATGGATTTTATGGCTTATGCTTGAGGCCTATCCTTGGTACATGGTTTGATGCATAACATGGATGTAATGGCACATGATTGAGGCATATCTTTGGTACATGGTTCATGGATATTTGGCATATGCTTGAGGCATATCTTGGAGGTGTTGGCACATGGTTTGATGCATATCTTGATGGTGTTGGGAATATGTTTTGAGAGATGTTCTTGGTGATCTTGGCATATCATCTATGTCAATGGATTTGGTTTGATGAGGTTGATTATCACTAATAGGTTGATCATCAATGACAGGTTGATTATCATAGACATGTTGATTATCATAGACAGGTTGATTATCAGTGACAGGTTGATTATCAATTTCGATGACAGGTTGAGTCTCCATTTATATTTCAGGGAGGAAGGAAGGGGTAAGGAAAGTGGGTTGTAGCCTCCTTTAGGTTGGAGCCGGAGAATATAGGGAGTTGTAGCTTCCTTCATGTTGGAGCTTGTAAACTATGGGTTGGGGACTCCTTCCAGTTGGAGCTAGAGAATACATGGAGTTGGAGCTTCCTTCGGGTTGGATCCTGTAAACTAGGGGGTTGGAGCCTTCTTCTAGTTGGAGCTGGAGAATCTAGGTATTTATAGCTTCCTTCAGGTTGGATCCCGTAAATAGGGGGTTGGAGCCTCCTTCGAGTTGGTTCTGGAGAATCTTGGAAGTTTGTGCTTCCTATGAATGTAATCTTCTGATATATAAGAAATCATTCCATGGTTTTCTCCCATTTGGTTTTCCACGTAAAAATCTCCTGTGCACTATGTATGATGTGATGCATTGTTGAATGGTACTATTTATGATTATATGTTTATGATATGTTAAATGAAATCTTAAGTGAATGGAATCATTGATAAGTTAATGTTGATAAATTGATGTTTACATATTTTGGTTAAAAGTGGTAAAAATTGCGCAATACTGATTCACCCCCCGCTCTCAATATTGGTGAATATTTTAATAATTCCCTTTGTCAAGGCTTCACAATTCAGATTTCATTGAGTGAGGACTCAATTTGCAAAATTTCCAGTGTTGTTGCTCACTGTGCGGGTCCCATATGAACATGATCTCTCATACAAGAAAAAATGATTTTTTTTTTCATTTTGTTAAAAATATAATGGTTTTATCATATAAGTTTTATTATAATTTTCCCAATGAGCTATCATTTTCTTGATTTTGAATTCGTATGACTAGTCTACGAAGGGCACGAGTTGCATGTCTCCTAAATGGCCAAATCTCGTAGTTCTGACTTCCTTACCAGTTTCTATACTGAAATATAAATCAAAAGGAAAGTCAGTCCCACATTTGATGTAGGGAAGTGCAAGACATTTCTTATGGTATATCACACATTAGGTTTCGATTGTTGGTTGTTGAGAACGAGCCTTCATAATTTCAAGACTAGATTTAGGGGCCAATTTGGTGGTAGTGGTTCAAGGTTTAAAAAATGTTGTTGATACGCTCATAATTATAAAATAAGAAATTCCATATTGTATTTGACTTAAATATATTTCCAATGGTGCCTCATTTTCCTTGTTTCGACATCGTATGACCCAATTAGAGCTATCACAAATCTTTTAACTAGTTGAGGTGAGATAGTCTAACCGACTTGCATGGTAGAGGTTTAGGCTATTCAAAAACATCATTTAATAGCCTCATCTCAAAGTTTTGTGTCCACGCCATTGGATTAATTGTAGATACCATTTTGATGATAATTCATTTACCCCGTTTGGATATTGTATGGCAATGTGACAACCTTCCAAAGTTTAAGTACAATGTTGGCCCCACTAGCAAATCAAGCTTTAGATGGAAAATCTTCCTGGCCAAAATTGAGGGCCTAGGCGGGATAAAATTAGTTGGTTGATTGTGTATCCTTTTGAGGCTCACTGAGACCTTTCCAATAGTGTTCCCCTCACTGCATTTCGACTCCATCTCATCTAGCCTCAATCTTGGTCTCCTCCCCTGAAAGTTAAAGTCTGAAGTCAAAGTCAAATATGTTGACTTTGCATGCATTTCAAGGGAAATCATAAAAATGAAAAATAAATAAATAATGGAAGAAAATGTGGAGGGGAACACATGGGCAGGCAATGCACACCCTCCCATGCAAAATTGGACAAAGGAAAATTATTATTTTTTTAAATACAAAGACCTTGCCTCTCTCTCTCTCTCAAGCTCATTTGATAGGTTTGCTAGAGAGGGGAGGGAGATCTTATTCCAATGTTGGTTCTAGCTCTGTTTAATGGGAATCAAGGTGATAGCAATCCATATAAATATTCAACATGACTCCTTAAAAAAAGTAGGTACCCCAGGCTAACCACTAAAAATAATATCCCAATGTTGATCCAATTTCATCCCTGGTTGTTTTCCCAATGGTTTACGACTAGGTTGTTTTCCCAATGGTTTACGACTAAGTTAATTGTTAGAGCATGTGCTCTCACTAGTTGAAAATATGAATGAGGTTGTTTATGAGAGTTTGAGTGCATTAGATTACTGGTTCAGTTTTTTCTTATGACTAGGATGGTTTTCTATGTGTGCTAGTTTCTATTCTCCATCAAGTGTTGGGTAATTGTTGGTTGCTTTGCTCAAGAATCATTTGTTTTCTTGGAAATATGTGGTTGAATTTTAATTTTTAGTTATGATTATTTATGGTTGAGTTTAAGTGCAGTGGGCTTGGTTAAGAAATTGTGTTGGTTTGTTGATTGTCTGAATGGTTTTCTTGGCAAAACAATTGCAAGAGAGAGGGGATTTGAAACTCTTTTGCGCACCATGCCCAAGCCATGTACCCTTTTTTTTTTTTTTTAATTTATGGGTTTCTCTTTTGTTGGGATGTAGCATGATTTTTCTTGCAAATTTGAAGGGGAGGAGGTTTGAACCCATATCCTCCTCTTTCTCTCTTATGCCTTTAAAATTCTAAAAAAAAGGAAAAAAAACATAAATTGGTGAGGCAAGTAGTTGAACTCATACCCCCTCCTCCTTCTCTCCCCTCGATCATATGATCTATAAATCCTCTCTATAGTAAAACCCTTTCTCCCACTCCTATTCTCCCCTCGTTTGTTCTATCATTTACCCTCTCTCCCTTTCCCCCTAAATCCCATGACCTTGAAACTCCCCTCCCATCTCACTGGGTCGTGGCTCCACCATTATTCCTAGATTCCCCACCCATTATTTTTATATACATTGGATCCATACATGATCGTACATCCCATGGCCCCCATAAGCATGAAATCCAAAAAAATTGGTTTTTGAAGATTCATATGGGTTTTATATTTTTTTTCCTAAAATTTCAATTTCTTTTATATATTATATAAATAATAATTTATATGATATATAAATTGATGTTTGTATTATATATAAATGAAAATTCAAAAAAAAAAAYGAAAAATTCTAACATATATGTAAAAAAGCCTTATATTGAAATTTTAATATTTGTTCCCAAGACTCACTACACAAACTAATTGCATACCTTCCTCATTCGAACGCAGATTTTCGCACAAAATTAGTCCAAATGACTACAACATAACATAGAATCCAACGATAGCAAACACACTCAAAATTTATGTAGTGAAAGGGATTCAATATAGAAAGTGCAAGGTGTAAACTCTTAAGCGAGGTTTAACTTAAAAGAATCAAAAGTATATGATAATGGAAACACACTCAAAATTTATGTAGTGAAAGGGATTCAATACAGAAAGCGCAAGGTGTAAACTCTTAAGCGAGGTTTAACTTAAAAGAATCAAAAGTATATGATAATGGAAACTATACCTTTACCCTAAAGGTAAAAATACCTTGTTAGCCCGTAGCCAATCTCACTATGAGCCTATGCATGTCTGATTTGAACCCTAATGAATCTTGATTACACTCTTTCCTTATTTCCATGGATACCCTAGTCAGATGCCTATTACTTGAACCTAAAAAGAAGGCTAGGGATTAGAAACTTCAATTAAGAAAAAAATAATAATACAAGAGGAAATAACTTGAGAGAGATTTTTGTTCATTTTATTAAAAATTCAATGATTTTATCATATAAGGTTTATGATAATTTTCCCAATGAGCTTTTGAATTCATATGATTAGTCTATGAAGGACATGAGTTGCACGTCTCCTAAATGGCCAAATCTTGTGGTTGTGACTTCCTTATCAGTTTCTATTCTGGAATATAAATCAAAAGGAAAGTTAGTCCCACATTTGATGTAGGGAAGTGTAAGAAATTTCTAATGGTATATCACATGTTAGGTTTCGACCGTAGGTTGTTGAGAACGAGGCTTCACAATTTCAAGACTAGTTTTAGGGGCCAGTTTGGTGGTAGTGGTTCAAGGTTTAAAAAATGTTGTTGATAGGCTCATAATTATAAAATCAGAAGTTCCATGTTTTATTTGACTTAAAGATATTTCCAATGGTGCCTCATTTTCCTCGTTTCGACATCGTATGACCCAATTAGAGCTATCACAAATCTTTGAACTAGTTGAGGCGAGATAGTCTAACCGAATTGCATGGTAGAGGTTTAGGCTATTCAAAAACATCATTTAATAGCCTCACCTCAAAGTTTTGTGTCCACATCATTGAATTAATTGTAGATACCATTTTGATGATAATTCATTTTCCTCGTTTGGATTTGTATGGCGACGTGGCAACCTTTCGAAGTTTAAGTATGATGTTGGTCCCACTGGCAAATGAGGCTTTAGATGGAAAATCTTCTTGGCCAAAATTGAGGGCCTAGGTGGGATACAATTAGTTGGTTGATTGTGTAGCCTTGATAGGATCACCGAGACCTTTCCAATAGTGTACCTCTCACTGCATTTCGACTCCATCTAATCTAGCCTTAGTCTTGGTCTCCTTCAATGAAAGTTAAAGTCTAAAGTCAAAGTGAAATATGTTGACTTTGCATGCATTTTGAGGGAAATAATAAAGATGATAAATAAATAAATAATGGAAGAAAAGGTGAAGGGGAGCACATGGGCATGCAAGGCACACCCTCCCATGCAAAATTTGACAAAGGAATTTTTTTTTTTTAAATACAAAGACCCTACCCCTCTCTCTCAAGCTTATTTGATAGGTTTGCTAGAGAAGGAGGGAGATCTTATTCCAACGTTGGTTCTAGATTTGGTTCATGGGCATCAAGGTGATAGCAATCCATATAAATCTTCAACATGACTCCTTAAAAAAAGTAGGTACCCTAGGCTAACCAATAAAAAATAATATTCTAATGTTGATCCAATTTCATCCCTAGTTGTTTTCCCAATGGTTTACGACTAAGTTAATTTCTAGAGCATGTGCTATCACTAGTTGAAAATATGAATGAGTTTTCTTATGAGAGTTTGAGTGCATTAGATTAACGGTTCAGTTTTTTCTTATGGCTGGGATGGTTTTCTATGTGTGCTAGTTTCTATTCCCCATCAAGTGCTGTGTAATTGTTGGTTGGTTTGCTCATGAATCATTTGTTTACTTGGAAATATGTGGCTGAGTTTTAATTGTTAATTATGATTGTTTGTAGTTGATTTTAGGTGGAGTAGACTTTGTTCAGAAATTGTGTTGATTTGTTGATTGCCTGAGTAGTTTTCTTGGCAAAAAATTGCAAGAGAGAGGGGATTTTAAACTCTCTTGTGCATCATGCCCAAGTCCCCTACCCCTTTTTTTTTTAATTATGGGTTTCTCTTTTGTTGGGATGTAGAATGATTTTTCTTTCAAATTTCAAAGGAAGGAGGTCTGAACCCCTAACCTCCTCTTTCCCTCTTACGCCTTTGAAATTCTAAAGAAAAAAAAAAAGCATAAATTGGAGATGGAGGTAGTTGAACCCATGCCCCCCTCCTCCTTCTCTCCCCTTGGTCATATGATCTACAACTCCTCTCTATAGTAAAACCCTTTCTCCCACTCCTATTCTCCCCCCCCCC
>JASDQU010100012.1:87197-98774 GCA_032191745.1 Picea mariana
AGATGCTGAAACACCAGGCTGTAGCATATGCTGATGCTGAAACACCGCTGTGAGCAGATGCTGAAACACCAGGCTGTAGCATATGATGAAACAGTGCTGAAACTGAATTTAGCATTTAAATTTGACTGAAAAATCAGCGAGACTGAAACTGGGTGGGATTTTGAAAAATTAACACCTACAACCTTTGCTCCTACAAATATGGGGTGACCATCCTCTAGACTTTTTCTCCCACATAATATCATGTATCTCAAAACTGAGTAGTAACGACACCTCCATTTATTCTGCCACAATAAATCCATAGTATCATCATTATGTCCCACAACCATGTAGTGGTGATATGGTAAGGCATCTCTTTATATCTTTCACATAGTATCTCAGAAAATGAGCAATACACATATCGTAAATAATTCAATTGTTTCAATTCACAAGTTACCCTCCATCGGTTCTGTTGTCTAGATCCTAGCTTGGAGTTCTCCCATAAAATCATCACACTTGTTCCATCATCAACTATACTAGTTGCCTACATCACTAAGGTTAGTGATAACACCCAACACTTACACACAACCATGTTCATATATACATAAGAATATAACATCTCGCCAATATTTCATACTATTAGGTTCTTAGATTTCCACAATCTTCAAATCTCATGTACTAGCAAACCAGGAGAATCCAATTTCCCAACTCATCAAGCTTGTTGAAATTTATCCATGATCAACTTCATATTTTTCATTATAAAGTCTCATCCATATGGCCATCCTACCATACTCACATTAGCCAAAATCACTTACCATCATTATTGACCATCATTATTAAGAATGACAATACATAAGCATGTCATACATTCTACATACATTGTCATACATAAGCATGAAAATACACATGTGACAGGTTGTTTGACAATCGCGCCCTCTATCAAAATATATCAATCATCCTATTCACTAAATTAGCCATTACCCAATGCTTCATTGACAAGGGTTAACATAAAATCACATTAATAAAGGATTAAGCAAAGAGGGGCATTACACATGATCATAGGAGTAAAACTCAAAATCACATCCATATGGCCATCCTACCATACTCACTTTATCCAAACACATTTACAATTATACCATCATTATTAGATACTCAACTCATTAATCAAATGTGAAGTCATTCATTCTATGTATATTCAAATATCATGACAATACATAAGCGTGCCATACATTACATCAAGATTTCATACTATTAGGTTCTTAGGCTTCCACAAATTTATTTTGTTGCATGGGCGAGAAAAACATCCTTTGTTAACATAGGCTATGATCTAAACAACATACAATGATTAGTTCTGGGAGAAACACACGAGTATTATTGCTGCAAAATAAAGTAAAGACCTGGCATGCATAAAACTAAACTACAAATTAAATTACAAGTATACCATTCAGACATAAAAACTTGGAGGGAAACAACAATACTCATATATTAGTCCAATGGAAAGGCGTGAACATGAGTAACAACACCTAGGGAGAATGCTTGGATGCAAATGAGCTTCAACGCTCTCCCTGGGATGGGTAATTTCGCTTCTTGAAGTCCCTCTCTAACAATGGTGAATGAAGAAGTCTTTGTTCTTTGAAGAAAGAACACAAACAAACATAAGGTTGATGAATAATAGAGACGAGAAAATAAGGTAGATAATATCCAATCTCATTCCTACATCATAACCTTGCAATTATGATATTCTTTAAATGCTACCCCATGGATTTCGTTTATAGCGAAGTTTTGAATTCTTTGAAGAACTAGTTCCAATGTGAAATATCCTTATTCAAAATGGAGATCCTAATTCTTGAAGGGGACTTTGAAAGGCCAAAGCACTCCTCATAAATGTGACAGGAGCTCAAATTTCTCATGTACATCAACCTAGAGATACTTGAGCTAAGCCCACCTCCTTAAATGCATTGAAGGGGTCACATTCACTCATGTGAGCAAACTTGCATGACTTTTGAAGGAAATACAACACAAGTTGTGCAAGTGTCAATGAAGGAAGGCCGTGAAAGTGTATAAAATCTATTTTGTAATATTTTTTCCCTTGCTCTTTGAGGTGATATAAAGTATCCACGAGGTAGCCTTATTATATTTCGTTCTATCCAATTGATGACATTTTTAGGCAATCGCCTAAACATATTTTGTGAGTGAAATTGAGGTGATAACACTAGCAAACTAGGAGAATCCACTTATTCTGGTGCATAAGGCTTGTTGATCTTTATCCATGATCAAATTCATATTTTTCATTACAAAGTCTCATTCATATGGCCATCTTACCATACTCATGTTAGCCAAAAGAATTTACAAATATACCATCATTATTAGATATCAACTCATTAATCAAATGTGAAATTATTCATTCTACATATATTCAAATAACATGTCATTCATAGAAAGTATCTCATACATAAGCATGCCAATACATATGTCATAGGTTGTTCAACAACCACATCCTCTATCACATATCATTCAACGTAACTTACACATTAGCAATTGTTTCATTGATAAGGGTTAGCATAAAATCACATTGAGAAAGGATTACAAAAAAATTGGCATTACACATGATCGCAGAAGCATAACTCAAAGTATCATCCATATGGGAAACCTGCCATATTCACATCATTGAAAAAAATGTACAGTTATACTGTCGTTACTAAATACTCAACTCATTAATCAAATGTGAAATCACCCTTTCTACATGTTTTCTACAACTATTGTCATACATGATCATGACAATGCACATGTAAGAGGTTGTTCAACATCCCCAAGAAAAACATAACAATTGCATTACCAATTACTTCACCAACACGTGCCGCTGTAGTGGCTATGTCCTTGTCAAAAAGTGTAATGAACATTGAGATTTGCCGAAAAGTGTACTGAACATTGAGATTTATTGTTGAATACATGGAGTGGTTCAACTACAACATCGATTTCACAGAGTACACATTCAACATTAGACTGTCAATGGAAGGAAATAGAAGCACTCACATCTGTAAATAAAAGAAAATAAAATATTGCCAAAATGCATGGCTTAATTTACTAAAGTAAATAAAAGAGATTATATTTGACTTCATCAATTTTAAAACAATACAACTTACTTATTTATAATTAGTGTAATGAAAGTTAAATACACAATATATATTTCTTTAAATTCATTAAACATTTAGTTTAACCTTAACTGATTAAATTTAAGGTTTTACAGTTAAAGGTTACGATTCAATAGGTTTACAATTATGAATTAAGGATTGATACTTTAATTTAACGTTATCTATTCATAGTTAAGTTGATGGGATTTTAACTTCGGATCTTGGATTAAGGATATTTCTTTGAGAGTTAAGGGATGCGGGTTAAGATTTTATGGTTTCAACATATTATAGGTTACCAATTGAGTGAACCCAATTATAAAATTTATTTGAAACACTTAAAGTTCAACCTCTTAGCAAAGGATTAGATGGGTCGTAAAGATTTTAATTTGATGATTACAAATTTTTATGACTGATTATTAAGCATTTGTGAATAAAAACCAAAAATGGCTGTCCTTACTGCTTATTAATAATTGAAATGGTTGTCCTTACTGCTTATTAATAATTAAGTTATAATAGAATTTACCACCTTCTGAAAAAATCTATGAAGTTGTTTCGCACAACTGCAAATTTGTATTGGTTCCCTTATATCTATATCTAAATCTGCAATTGTGTATTTCAAAAAACAAGTTCGAAATCTTAGTTTGTAATTAAGAAATAGTTGTTAAATTCCACATAATGTGATTTAATCCTGAAATCAGGAGGACTAAGATTTCAAAACGTAAAAATACTACCATTAAAGAGATATGGGCACAAAAGATATATCGTACAAATAACGTTTTTATTTATGCAAACAAAGAAATACAGTTAGAAACATACACTACCTTAAATTGTCATTATATTCAAGTCCATGAAAGAAGTTTGTTATCTTACGTTCATATTTCTTCTCAAATTCCCCAGTCAAGTGTCTCTTAATGAATGTTGTCTTGCCTGTGAAATACATGAGAAAAACATGATCATATAAATGGTTTAACATTGAAAAAAACCTTAAAAAATTTGTTGCAATCCCAGTATTATAGCAGTACACTAAAACAAATTGTTGAAATCTCAATATTATAGTAGTACACTAAAACAAATTGTTGCAATCCCAAATAACACTTTTGTTATGCAACTTTCAAATCAAATGGTAACTAATTCACATATCTATATACCTGTGCCACCATGCCCTACAATGACAAGCTTGAAGTTGTGGCAGTTTACATTTTCCTGGACACGAAAGTTCAAAATTAGGAAACAATTATATGTGATCAAACATTTAACTTTTGAGGAAGGTCCCCTTTAAATCTTCTGCATCAAAATTACGAGAAAAAGATAAATTGCATTAATTATGTCAAATCTAAGGTCTAATTTCAATACCAATTTACAACCTTCACAACATACCATTTACCATTTGGCCAGATCACTGCTATGAGAATTGCTCCATTACAACTTAGTAGTGGTGTTGTTGCTGGTAGGTGAGGTAGACATTGGGCACAATAAATGCCCCAACATGGATTTTCTTACAGTAAGTGTATTATATTGACTTTAGAATTTAATTCCAGAAGCAATGACCATAGTCATTAAATTCGTTTTTGGTTTATGTGCCATTGTTGATTCCGATATTCTACACACTTATTACTGCTCAATCATTCTTGTTCTGGGTAAAATCAAAATATATTAACATAATCATTAAACTCATCGTGCTAGATGCCACCTATGACTTGTCCCTTTTATAGTGATTGCATGTGAATTGACTGAAATTGGAGTAGTTAAGGAAATTATGCCACGATGACAACTCAAGAAAGCACCGATAAACCCATTTATTATAAAGTATTGAAAAACAATCAATCTGTATGGACATTGGTTTGTTCCGATTCTCTTAGGTCGTGGCACTCTAAAAATTGACAGGACCGGTTTTAAATATAATTATAATACATTCATGTCCATTCAGTCCAGTTCACACATCCATCTATCCATAAAGTCTTAGTTTTAAATTCTAGTGCATTGACAATGTTCAACAAGTTTACCTTCATTTAGGCATCATGAGAGAGAGAGAGAGAGAGAGAGAGAGAGAGAGTATCTGCTAAGGACTGCTTGGTAGTGTGATGCCTTCCTTCCTAGCTAAGCCATATTTATATATCGTTGTCTTTCCTTGCTCGCATTATCAGGTCTATCCCCTTTTAGGATGGTCTCCATTTTTAATAGATATGTAAAAGGTATAAACCAATTTAAGCAAAGGGACATCAAGAATCAAAGTCTAAATTTTTTCAATTATAAAATTATTAGTATTATTTAGTGGGAGGATGCACATTTCTTATGAAAATAACCAAACACCTACAACAACTCCTAAACTTGAAGTTGATGTGCTTGTGCTAGGTTTTGGTTTAGTTCTCCTCCAATGTGTAGTTGTCAAGTGAGAAGCTTTGATGGCGGTATGAAGGGTTTTCATGATTCCTAGCTAGGGTTTAATGCATGGCCAAGCTCGATTTGCTTGATAACAAGTGCTTGATGTCACAACTATCCTCTTGAGGAGGTCGGGTGGCCAAGAGGGTCAATGTTTGGCTTTGAAACATAGGTAATAAATCACCCTCTTCTTGTTTATATCCTCCTTAGTTATCTCTAACATGTTTGGTTTGAGTCTTGGCTTCAAATTCATTTGGAGATTGATTGTCTTGGTAGGATATTGGTTCTCTTGCTCACCCACTGGTTATGGCTTCTATTTTACGATTGTCCGAAGATAATGGGTTGTGGGAATTCTCATAGGGTTTCTTTCTTTATTCCTGGTTAGGGTTAATCTCAGGGTATTACATATAAAGGTTTTAGGGGATATAGGGTAGGGTTTCCTTGATGGCACAGTTGGGAGTGTTCAAACAATTTTTGTAACTAATATACAGTTGTTGTCAACATGATCTATGCAATTGTTTATTATGATGGTTTACTCATTCTCTTTAATGGAAAAGAACAATATAAATATATGATAAGGTAAAGAATTGAATATAACTACAATTATGATTTATGTTTCCTGCTTCGGTTAGGGTTTTCTCTGTAAATGGTTTATATTCATACTTTTCTTTCTTAGAGGTTAATTGGGTCTTGTTTCACCAAGAACAAGGAAAATGTAATAGCAATGTTAGATGCAAGTGTGATGTTTCCAACGTAGATACAATTCCAAAGGGATTTTTAGACATTGACATTGGCATTTTTTCTCTAGCTATAGTCGAATGGTCGGGCAATAGTCAAMRGAATTTGAACAATTCGTTCAYGTCATTGTACTAGATCAYATGTGTCRTTCRCTYTGGCTAGCTAGGCCCYTCACTTTGTTTTAATGTCTTTCAGTGTTGGGTGTGCTTTTAAACTCATTGATAYGTTTTRTCTTGGGTTTTGCAGGTTAAACTAACGAGTCTCCATGCCCAAMTTTAGAGATTGGTAATCTTTTTMATACCAAAATTGTTTAAAGCARACATATTATAACAAMTTTACATGGGTGTTTAGCAACTTCATAGGCTAGAGTTMAAAAAAAATTAAATTGGTTTTAGGGTTTTTAAGAAAATATTGCCATGTAAATTACTTTCTCCATGCAACATTGTCCAAACAACTCAATAAAGTTGTTCTAGTATCTTTGCTTCTTGTAGAGAGGAATGTATTTGCTCGCAATTAAATACTTGTTGATCATTCCCATGAATCCAAGTTATTCAATGTAAATATACCATCATGAGCTTCCATGGAAGCACTTATAACTATGTGAAACAAAGCTATTAAATGGAAACAAACCACCATCCCTTGTAATTTTTTTTTTTTTTGAATTCTACCTTCACATAGACAACATATGTACATACACTGAAAATAATTAGATGCTTGATATCAATAGATTCATGTAGTGAGATACACATATTGTTCCTTCTTTGTTTCATGTGGATTTCTTTTGAAAATAACATATCAAATTGACATCCAATTTTTTTTATTCCTGATACATTCAGTAAATGTATTTACCATGAGTTTCCCACCATAATATTAACTGTATGGCTACATGGATGGATAAAGGAAATGGCCACATACCTTAAATCAATTGATATAAACCACATTATTGAAGTAGGGAGCGAAGGATTGTATGGAGATTCAACCCCTGAAAGAAAGCAATACAATACAAGTGGTTATGAATTTAGAACATATTTCATCACTAACAATAGAATTTGAGGGATTGATTTTGCCACTATTAATTTCTATCCAAATATTTGGTATTGAGAATTCCCATATTGTATATATGCATAATTATCTAATCGGTATTTTAAAATTAAAACACTTGTTGAAACTAACACGATCAATTATTCTCTTGGCCCAGCTAGTTGGTTGGATCAAATGAAAATGCACAACTTTCCTTTTTGAAGAAATGGATGCAAAACTATTTGGAAGATGGGGAAAGAGTCCTGGAAAAAACCCGTATTGTTTGTTGAATTGGACAAGTTTTATGATACTATCTATAATATCATTTACAATGGTGTGAGTAGTGGAACAACAAGGGGAGGAAGCATACCTCAAGTTCAGATTATGTTTTCAAGTGCAAGCAGAGCTGAGTGTTGAAGGAAGGTTCAAGCTTCTCGATCTGGAAGGTAAGCTGCGAGTGAGCTCCTAATATCAACACTAGGATTAAATTATTCAAAACAATTGGTTTATTATTCACCATCCCGCAAGGATATTTGTGGGAAGAGGAAGATGACGTGGTGAGGCGACAAGGATAGACTTTTTCTTTGGAAAGAAGAGGGTAGAATATAAAGATCAAGAGTCAATTGATTTATTCACTCGCATTTGAGAATTCAAAAGTGAATCACTGACATTTGACAGGAACAACCATGTCGATGAATAAATATCCAAGGCCATGAAGAGACAACCAAGGCAGTGAATACATAGATGTACAATAAATATTTTGTTTTTTATTCTCAGAGCATTACCTACATATTTATTCTCCAAGCATGATCCAAATTGGATCCTCTCCAAAAATTTGTAATATGCACATAGCTACTTACTCTTTTGTAAATTTTGTAAACATGTCCTTTTTATTTTATTTTTTCCTTTTGGCAAAAAATGGAAGGTGAAACGAACAACTGTGATGGTTGGCCTTCCAAAAACATCCCATTAAAAATAATGAGAGTTGCAATGAAGAGGACAAGAGAAGGGATATGCAAGGAGAAATGGGGAACGTCGATAGCATAAATTAGAGCTCAGTGAAGGTATCTTGCTTGAAGTTGGGTGGACAAAGGATTTAATGTGCCTGTTCACTCTAAGTGAAGGTGTCTTAGAGCCTTGGCCTTTGCAATTTTGTAATGTCAATGAATAACAATACATCGAGTATGTGTATCGTTCACCCCTTTTTAATTTTATCCCAAGCATAATAAAAATCCTATTTAAATGCTGATATCCGAGAGTTAATGAATTATGTTCTTGGGTATCTTTGTTATGAGTTGCAATGTGTTGTACACACTTTGTTGAAGTTTTTTTTAGCTCGTAGCACCCGTCGAAAGTGTTCTCTCGTTGTCTGGGTGAATTTAGTGACCCTTGGGTGTTTTATTTACTACCTAGGTGAACTTATACTTACCTGGGAGAATTCGGAGACACATGGCCATTTTTCTTCATTGCTGAACATCTAAATTTTTCCCTTGTATTTTTTAATTTGTTGTGGAGAATCAAATTTGCCCCTAGATCATTTTTTTTAGTTGTCGAGGGTCACCAAATCGCCCTACAAAATTTTTCCTTTACTGTTGAAGATCAAATCCACACCTAGATATTTTTCTTCCAACTTGGTTACTCTTGAAGTTGATTTTATTTCCTTTGGTCGACTAGACCATCAAAGAATTCAACTGGGCTTTCCTTTGGTCTACTCGAACATCAAAGTAATCGACCGAGCTTTCCTTTGGTTGAATCGACCATCAAATAATTCGATCAGGATTTCATTTGGGCATCCTATCCATCAAATCATTCGACCGGGATTTCCTTTGATCGAACTGACCATCAAAGAATTCAACCGAGATTTCCTTTGGTTGACCTGACCATCAAAGAATTCGACCTGGCTTTCATTTGGTCGACCCGACCATCAAAGTATTTGATCGGGCGTTCCTTTGGTCGACCCGACCAACATGACATTCAAATGCATTTTGATTTGGTCAACCTAACCATCAAAGCATTCAATCGAGGTTCCATTCGGTCGACCCCACCATTAGAGCATTTGACCGGTCATCCCTAAGGCCAACTCAACTAGTGGGTGGTCGATTGGTTTATTATTTGATTGACTTGACTGAATGGCATATTGCAAGGATTATAAACAGATGAACAAGATCAAGATAGAAATAAAATTTTTATTCCGCAATAGAATCCATGTTGGTTAGACGGACATGCCATAGGACTATCGTCTATAGATCATATGGTATCAGAGAAGGTTCGCCAAATACATTAAAGAAGTTGTCATGGGAAAAGATTTTAACATAGAGAAGTTGGAAGAGTTGAGAGACTTCAATAAGAAGATCCAAGAAGAAAGTTGGTATTGGAGACATAGAGAAGATGAGCTAGAGAAAGAGCTTTCCAAGCGCTAGGACTCCTTCACCGCCATGAGGGAAGAATTAGAAAAGAGCATATTGCAAATCCTACAGTTGGGGGAGAAATTCATTCAGCTAGATAATTAGCAATAGGATAGGTTCACCGAGTTCACTTCTCACCTATATCATGACTTGGTAGTGAAGGAAGAGGCATCGAAGAAGCTAGAAGAAGTTTTCCAAGAGACCAAGCAAGCCCCTTCCATTTCCACTGTTGAAGCTAGTACCATGGCAGAGAAAAACATTGTAAACTCACCTTCTAAGGCCCTTGGTGACTTTGAGAAGAATGATAAAGGCATTGGTTCCGAACTCATGGACAAATGGGATATGGTGGCCAAGGGCTAGGAAAGGAAGACCAAGGGATTTTGATTCCAATTGTATCTCAACAAAGGCTCAAACATGAAGGCCTAGGATTCAATGGACAAGAAGTCACCACAGTGCATCTCAAACCACTTTCGTCAAAGCAAGAGGGACCGAAAAAGAAGCTGTGTGCATCAAGCTACTCAAATTTTCTTGTAGAAGCTTGGAAGAGGGTAGTAAATAGATGATTTAATCATCCATATTTGCTCCAATTCTTGGGGGACCAAGCAACCAATCTTGCAAGTGTCATAAAAAAAAAAACAATTGTGGCTTAGTTTATTTCTATTGCAAGAAAAAGGGTCATAAGGCTAGTGATTGTTGGCACTATAGAAGGCCAAGGAGCCCATTCAAGAAATTTTGTCGGTATTGCATATTGACTAGACATTGGGAGGCCAAATGTTGGAGGCTTCACTTGGAACTTCATCCCAAGAACCGGGCAACCAAGAATAAAGCTTGGAGAGTCAAGGTAAAAGGGAAAGAGGAGTTGTTTGCACTTGCAGTCCAAGGAGCAGTGGTAGTCCAATGACCTATTGCAGCAGTGAATGCCATCTCCAACCATGATATTGACAACAGGGTTATGCCAAAGGCATCCCCTACTCAACTTTTATATTACATCCTACAACAGAGGCACCCTTTCATGGAGTTTTACCAGAGTCTGCTTGATGCTTGGAGAAGAAGATTGAAGGAATTTGAATCTTTTAGGGACCAAAAGCCTGCAAATGGGGAGGTGTGATCCAAATTGGATCCTCTCCAAAACTTTGTAATAAGCACTTAGCTTCTTACTCTTTTGTAAATTTTGTAAACATGTCCTTTTTATTTTATTTTTTCCTTATGGAAAAAATTGGAAGGTGAAACAAACAACTGTGACAGTTGGCCTTCGAAAAGCATCCAATTAAAGATAATGAGAGTTGTAGTGAAGAGGATAAGATAAGGGACATGCAAAGAGAAATGGGGAACGATAGTAGCAAAAATTAGAGATCGAAGAAGGCAACTTGCTTGAAGTTGGGTGGATGAAGGAATTAATGTGTCTGTTCACTCGAAGCGAAGGTGTTTTTGAGCCTTGGCCTATGAAATTTTGTAATGTCAATGAGTAACAATACACATAGTTTGTATATCGTTCACCCCTTTGTAATTTTCTCTCGAACATAAGAAAAATCTTATTTAAATGATGATCTCTGAGAATTAATGAATTATGTTCTTGGGTATCTTTGTTAGGAGTTGCAATGTGTTGTACACACTTTCTTGAAGTTTTTTTTAGCTTGTAGCACTCATCCAAAGCATTCCCACATTGCCTCAATGAATTTATGGACCCCTAGGTGTTTTATTTACTACCTGGGTGAACTTATACTTACCTGGGCAAATTAAAATACCCATGGGTGTTTTTCTTCATTGCTGAACATCTAAATTCGTCCCTTGTATTTTTTAATTTGTTGTGGAGAATCAAAATCACCCCTAGATGTTTTTTTTAGTTGTTGAGGGTCACTAAATCGCCCTACAAAATTCTTCCTTTGTTGTTGAAGATGGAATCTGCCCCTAGATATTTTTCTTCCAAC
>JASDQU010100012.1:98794-112780 GCA_032191745.1 Picea mariana
ATTTGAATCTTTTAGGGACCAAAAGCCTGCAAATGGGGAGGTGTGATCCAAATTGGATCCTCTCCAAAACTTTGTAATAAGCACTTAGCTTCTTACTCTTTTGTAAATTTTGTAAACATGTCCTTTTTATTTTATTTTTTCCTTATGGAAAAAATTGGAAGGTGAAACAAACAACTGTGACAGTTGGCCTTCGAAAAGCATCCAATTAAAGATAATGAGAGTTGTAGTGAAGAGGATAAGATAAGGGACATGCAAAGAGAAATGGGGAACGATAGTAGCAAAAATTAGAGATCGAAGAAGGCAACTTGCTTGAAGTTGGGTGGATGAAGGAATTAATGTGTCTGTTCACTCGAAGCGAAGGTGTTTTTGAGCCTTGGCCTATGAAATTTTGTAATGTCAATGAGTAACAATACACATAGTTTGTATATCGTTCACCCCTTTGTAATTTTCTCTCGAACATAAGAAAAATCTTATTTAAATGATGATCTCTGAGAATTAATGAATTATGTTCTTGGGTATCTTTGTTAGGAGTTGCAATGTGTTGTACACACTTTCTTGAAGTTTTTTTTAGCTTGTAGCACTCATCCAAAGCATTCCCACATTGCCTCAATGAATTTATGGACCCCTAGGTGTTTTATTTACTACCTGGGTGAACTTATACTTACCTGGGCAAATTAAAATACCCATGGGTGTTTTTCTTCATTGCTGAACATCTAAATTCGTCCCTTGTATTTTTTAATTTGTTGTGGAGAATCAAAATCACCCCTAGATGTTTTTTTTAGTTGTTGAGGGTCACTAAATCGCCCTACAAAATTCTTCCTTTGTTGTTGAAGATGGAATCTGCCCCTAGATATTTTTCTTCCAACGAGGTTACTCTTGAAGTCGATTTTATTTCCTTTGGTCGACCCAACCATCAAAGAATTCATTCGGGCTTTAATTTGGTTGACCCGACAATCAAAGCATTTGACTGAGCTTTCCTTTGGTTGACCCGACAATCAAAGAATTCGATCGAGATTTCATTTGGTCGGCCCGACCATCAAAGCATTCGACAAGGCTTTCCTTTAGTTGACCCGACCATAAAATAATTCGACTTGGCTTTCCTTTGGTCCACCCGACCATCTAATAATTCTACTGAGATTTCATTTGGTCGACCCGACCATCAAATAATTCGACTGAGCTTTCATTTGGTCGATCCAACCATCAAAGCATTCAATCGAGCTTTCTTTTGGTCAACCCGACCATCAAAGCATTCGAATGGGCTTTCATTTGGTCGACCCAACCATCAAAGCATTCAACTGGGGTTCCATTTGGTCGACCCGACCATCAGAGCATTTGAATGGTCATCCCTAAGGCCGACTCGACTAGTGGGTGGTCGACTGATTTATTACTTGATTGACTCAATTGATTGGCATATTGCAAGGATTATAACTAGATGAAGAAGATCAAGATAGAAATACAAATTTTATTCCGCTGTAGAATCTGTGTTGGTGAGATGGACAGGCCATAGGCTTACCATTTATAGATCAAAGCATGAAAAAGAAGAGGTGTGAATGCACTCCATCGTCACCTTGACAATAAGAGGTGAAAGTTGAAATCCAATCATATGGTAGAAAAGTGAATTTTTTTTTTTTTTTTAAATCAAAATAAAAGTATTAATGAAACTTTCCTATGTTGGAGATTGTAAATAAATGGGAAATTAAAGGTCAACGATAGAATTAATATCCATTCAACGCCAAATCGAATGTTATAGTCCCTCGCTTTCCTTCGACATGGACTAATAAGGTTAACATAAAATCACACTAAGAAAGAATGGGGCAAATTTAAGGGGCATTACACATGCTCATACAAGTAGAATCCTAATCATTGCGTGAAGGAAATGACAAGAAAATCATGTGCATCACATTATATATGAAGAGACAAAATGTTGATGTGGTATATACATGTTTATGTCTCAAAAAGAGACTTGTTTTGCTTTTGTAGCAAATAAACTAAAAATCAAAGATGCAACAAACTGATATCAACCTTAACAAAACCATATTGTCGTATTATCTATACATCTAGCGTTATTCCTATCTATACACAAGAACGAAAGGAAACTTAGAACCGAAATTCCATAGCTTCAACTTCCTCCCCATCAAAGAACTCATAAAGGCCTGCGCAGAGGGGGTCCATTGTCCCACAAACAAGGGGGTCTCATACAACAATTAGTTTTTGACTTGGTCGTGACCTTAATTTTTTTATTATTATTATAAATAAATAAATAACTTTTAAAATGATAAATTGTGGAATGAAGTAATTAGGTTGTATATACATTATTTGTAATTTAGATATAAATGGGTTATTAAAATAGTTAAATTAATACAACATTGAAAATTAAAAAAAAATCATGCTATAAAAGTAAAAATGGTGAGTTACTTTATACAATTTTCTAATAAACATTGGATAGGCATGGTGGTTTTCTAATAAAAAATTGATAATAATATAGTTTTGAATTAAATACGTAAGATTTATAAGGTTATAAAAATTAATTGTTATTTCAACTTTTTTTTTCAACTTATTATGTTTATTTTAGTAACTAGTTTTCAATCGAGTTTAGTTTGGTGGTTGGGAGGAATGATTGCTATCCCTTCCCCCAGTTTCAATTCCTATTAGTGATAGGTTGAGCTATTAACAAGTATACCATTATAATGACTTTAAGTCTTATTGCTGAATAACATTCTAGTATTTAAGCTTAATACCATCCTCAAAATGAGGAGTACTCAAATATTTTCCTTGAGTTTTATAACCTCGAACAAAAAAAATAATAACTAAAATTAAAAACCATTAGTAATTAACATTTCATTAATGCATACTTACATTACGATCATTACTTTTACAACTTTTATTTATGAAATCAATCTTATCCCATTAAAAAATATGAAATTTAGCACTAGCCCTATAAAGGAACTGTGAGGAATTGTTTGACATGAAATTTGTTTATGAGTTATTTTTAAAACATTTAATGTTACTATACATTGGAATTGAAGTGGGCCTTTTTTTTTTTAATTAAAAAAAATCGAGTAAGTTTCATTTAAATGTTTTCCTCTCACAATTATAGATGTAATTATAAATGTTATTTTCTTTTCATAATTTTATTATGTATGTTCAATGTATTTAATTTTCTTTAATTAATATATATTTGATGCATTTTGTACTTAAATATTATTAATTATTAATAAAAATTACAATTATGATTATATATTGGGTTCACTTATGTTAGGCAAAACAACATTGTTAATGTAGATTATGGATTGTGGGTACTTTTAGATGTATCGACAATTTTGGGAGAATGGTAGGGATAAGGAGACCGTAATATTGGTAGAATACACACGGAGATACTTTATGGTTAATTAAATGAAAATATTTCTTAATTACATCATTGTCACTAGTCTATCAATCAATGAGTTGTTGGATGCCAATTCATTAAGGTATCAAGTTGTTTTCCCACTTAGAGCTATGCCAATCTTCCATTACTATGTGATGCAGTTTATGTTTGTGGCATTAACCCAATTATGGGTCGTTTAACAATGATTTTGATACAATGAAAAAATGTGTATTAATTGTAGATCCTTTTCCTATCAGTTTAGGTGGAATGTGTGTTTGTATAGAAAACAATTGTCTTATATTTGGTATTGAGAGCTAGAGTTTGGAGGAAAGAGAGGAATGAACATGGGAGAGTTTAAAGGATTACCTCGATTTAGTAGGCGGGGGATATGTGTTTTTCATAAGAGTTAACCTTCTAGAAATATCTATAACAAGATTCTTAATTAGACGTGGTATGGTATTTTATGAAAATGACATATGTTGATCGAAATTGGATCATCATATAATTTTTTCTCTATATTTGTACTTCCTGGGTGGAAACAATTGGAGGAATCGGCTTGCAGGGCCATTTTGGTGGAAAGTCCTAGTTTAGAAAATTGGGGTCTGAAACCTTCTAGAGCCATTTTGAGGCATTAAACGACATTTTTGGGGGTTACATCATCTAGAACTTGTGCTCACACACTCGACATTGATCTACTTATCCAGGTGGATATTGGTGGCCACCCAGCTATTCAAACAAGCTCCTTTTGACAATTTTAGTTAAACAAGTTCTTTTGTAATTCTTTGTAGTTGTGGGTTCTACACTTTTGGGGCTCTTTGAAGACCTACTTTGATCCAGGTGGATATTGGTGGCCACTCGCCTATTCCACTTGGACCCACACCATTTTTTTTTTTTTCATTTTTTTCAGTTTCCTTAATTGTAGCACAATTTACTATTTTTAGCAGTTCTTCGGGTGCTAAACTTTCGGAGTTGTTTTGAGGCCCTAAACAACATTTTTTGGGCATGAATGCTCCGACGAATATGAGTCCGTTTCAAACTTGACATTCGCTGTCAGCAGTGTAGTCCTCGGATAGATATTTCTAACGATGTATCATGTGCGTTAAACGAAGATAGTATGCCAAAGTTACAACCCCAGGAAATTGATGTACCAATTTACCCCAACGGGGCCCATATTCTGTCGTTTCATCTCCTAGGGTTAGGTTTTTGGATGTTTAGGGTTTTCCATTGTTTCTCAATAATATATAGGCCTTCGAGCCTCATTGTAACAGGGAGTTCATAGGCCAGTAGCCGCCACATCTCTTCTCAGAGATAAGCTACCAGCGCCCTAGCTAGTTTATTTCCATTATGTCTGTAAGCATTTTTCAGTCATTTGTTATTAATGAAATGAAGTCTTATTTCCACTGCATCTATGTGTTTATGTGTATTTCTATATTTCATTGTGTTCCTACATAAATCTGGATCAGTGGTATCAGAGCGGTCTGCTCGTTCTCGATCTTTCTTTGCATGTCCCCAACGAGGTCAGGTATAAGGAGTTGGGGCTCGATCTGGTTGAACCTTTGCAAGATCAGTCTCGCAAACCCCAACGATCTCCCATGGGGGAAGAAAAGAAAGATGAGGGAGCAGGAGATCCTATCAAAATGTTGCTTGAGGAGGCCCTCGAGAAACAAAGGAACGTGATGATGGACAACTTTGCCCAGATTCTTCAACAGATTCCCACTAGTGGCGCATCGACATCCAACAGCCACTCTGGAGGCGCCACTCCTTTTAAGGTACAAGTAAACTTTGACATTCCCATATTTGAGGGCCAAATAGATGCATATGCTGTAGATAGATGGTTGAATATGTTAGAAGGATATTTCTCGGTTCATGAATTTTTCGACCGAGAAAGGATTATTTTCGCACTTCTCAAAGCCGCCCCCCATGTCAAGGACTAGTGGGAAACCTACTTGGAGCAATAGGGTGAGGGGGAACCCTCTCTGTTCTCGGCCACACCCACTTGGAATTCTTTCCGAGACGCCATCAAGGAACAATATTATCCCGTGGAGAGCTATGAGGACAAATACATACAATGGACTACACTGCGGCAATAAAGAGACCAAGATGTGCATGAGATGATGAATTTGTTTCATACCCTACGCACAAAGTTGGGTATCAAATATTCAGAGAAACATTTGGTGTTAAAGTACCGCAGTTGTCTGCACATATACATTCAGGAGGAAATGGAGTTCCTTGACATCTCCTCGCTTGGTGTNGGACTACACTGCGGCAATAAAGAGACCAAGATGTGCATGAGATGATGAATTTGTTTCATACCCTACGCACAAAGTTGGGTATCAAATATTCAGAGAAACATTTGGTGTTAAAGTACCGCAGTTTTCTGCACATATACATTCAAGAGGAAATGGAGTTCCTTGACATCTCCTCGCTTGGTGTGGCGTACTGATATGCTGCTAAGATTGAGTAGAAGTTCAAACAGAAAAAGCGATACTTTGGGTCTGCGAATCAGAAGCAAGGGAAAGGTACCCCCAAACCACAGAACAAAGGACCAATCTAAGGTGGGGTGGCCCAGGATAACCCGCCAAAGCCACAAGCAAATAACAACATCACGAAGCCAAAAAAGGACACAGGGAAGTGGTGTGAGTTCCATAAGAGCTCCACTCACAACACAAGTGAGTGTTGGGCCAAGCAGTCATTTGTAGCCGATTTGAAGGCTTCTAAATCAGATGCATGCTCTGACTCTGAATCAGAACCCGACAAGGGGAATGATAGGGGGAAGCAGATTATCGATGCGGAGCCCAACACCACCGTTGCCACCACGAAGATCTAGAAGGAGGAACCAAAAGATCCAGAGGAGGCGGAGCATCTATTCCATTCCAAGATGTGGGTAAAGGGTTCCCTGTTGCAGTTCATTGTTGACAGCGGGAGCCAGAAGAACCTCATCTCGGTAGAGGTCGTGAAGCGGCTGGGCTTGCCAACCACAACACACCCACAACCAGACACCATCGAGTGGTAAAAAAATAATGGATATTGGGGACTACACTATGATCAAGGAATGATGATAGAGTAATGAGGAACGAAGAATGAGGAATGAGGAACATAAATTGTACAAGGACTGGACACCGACAACAGGGACCTGCGAATGGGGCCAACGTTGAAATATTTTCAAACAGTTTCTGTATGCACTGAAATTTGTCATGGATAGACTATTGGCATGCCTTAACAATATGGGAGGGTTTTTGGACTCAAATTTGAGTGACACACCCACTTTCTTCATTCATCAATTCATCATGTAAACCATAAACCTTAATTTTCTTTCAAAGTACCCAATTTGGTTGACGCAAGTTTTAGGCTTTCATCAGTCTTTCTTCATTTTTCTTTCAGGTTCTACATTAATGTATATACAATGTATCTGTGTCATAGTTGTGATGAAAAATCCCTCTATTTCATTGATTTCTTAATCAACACCATCAAGATACTAGAGGTGGGCAACATTGACATGTGAATGGGGCCAACATTGAAATGTTTTCAAACTTTATCTGTATGCATTGAAATTTGACCTGGATAGACTATTCACATGCCTTAACGATATGGGAGGGTTTATGGACTCAAATTTGACTGACACACCCACTTTCTTCCATCATCAATTCATCATTGAAACCATAAACCCTATTTTTCATATGTTCTAGTAGATATGTTAATGATTCTAAGTTTCATATTTGTATTTGACTGAAGGTCCACCTAGCTTGTAAAGTATCAATTTGAGATTTCAAGTTGATAAACCAAATATGAAATGAATCCAAGAATCATTTGATATCATCGCAAGAGAGACGAATGTAAATAATCTTGCGATGAATTTGCTATACTATCAACGGAAAACGTTCGTCGATAGTATAGCTAATTCATCGCAAGAATATTGGGTCTAATTTGAATGGTGTTACATGGTTTGCAAGGAGTGTAGGGCTTATATTATGGTGCAATGTAGTGTAATCTATAAGAACAATATCTATTCCAAACCTCAAAATGGATAGTACCATATCTTGTTCATAAGACAAATATTCTTGGTATGTTTCCTTTGTGGATATGGTGGATGAATCCCTCAGTACACATGATGCCTTACAATGAAATGTAACAATTTTACTATTGAATGATAGTGTTATGTCACCTGTGCTTAAGGAAATAACTTAAGGTTCTTAGGTCCTATTCGAATCTTCTTAGAATCGAGATTCGTTACATAATCATTGAAAAAAGACAAAAGACTTATGTAGCGGATATTAATTTGGTCTTTGTGTGGGACATTTTATGCCATTAGTATGTTTTGTACAAATATAATGGATCTTGGGGACTACACCATGGTCAAGGAATGATGATAGATTAATGAGGAATGAGGAACAAAAATTGTACGAGGACTAGACACCGACAACAAGGACCTGCGAATGGGGCCAACGTTGAATTTTTTTCAAACAATTTCTGTATGCATTGAAATTGTCATGGATAGACTATTGGCATTCCTTAAAAATATGGGAGGGTTTATGGACTCAAATTTTAGTGACACACCCACTTTCTTCATTCATCAATTCATCATGTAAACCATAAACCCTAATTTTCTTTCAAAGTACCCAATTTGGTTGACGCAAGTTTTAGGCTTTCGTCAGTCTTTCTTCATTTTTATTTCAGGTTCTACATTAATGTATATACAATGTATCTGCATCATAGTTGTGATGAAAAATCCCTCTATTTTGTTGATTTCTTAATCAACACCATCAAGATACTAGAGGCGGGCAACAGTGACATGTGAATGGGGCCAACATTGAAATGTTTTCAAACTGTATCTATATGCATCGAAATTTGACCTGGATAGACTATTCACATTCCTTAACGACATGGGATGGTTTTTGGACTCAAATTTGACTGACACACCCACTTTCTTCCATCATCAATTCATCATGGAAACCATAAACCCTATTTTTCATATGTTCTAGTAGATATGCTAATGATTCCAAGTTTCATATTTGTATTTGACTGAAGGTCCAACTAGCTTGCAAAGTATCAATTTTAGATTTCAAGTTGATAAACCAAATATGAAATGAATCCAAGCATCATTTGATATCGTCTCAAGAGAGACGAATGTAAATAATCTTGCGACGAATTTGTTATACTATTGACGAAAAAAGTTCGTCGATAGTATAGTTAATTCGTCGCAAGAATATTGTGTCTAATTTGAATGGTGTTACATGGTTTGTAAGGAGTGCAGGGCTTATATTATGGTGCAATGTAGTGTATTGTATAAGAACAATATCTATGCCAAACCTCAAAATGGATAGTACCATATCTTTTTCATAAGATAAATATTCTTGGTATGTTTCCTTTGTGGATATGGTGGATGAATCCCTTAGTACACATGATGCATTACAATTAAATGTAACAATTTTACTATTTAATGATAGTGTTATGTCACCCATGGTTAAGGAAAGAACTTAAGGTTCTTAGGTCCTATTTGAATCTTCTTAGAATCTATATTCGTTACATAGTCGTTGAAAAAAGACAAAAGACTTATGTAGCAGATATTAATTTGGTCTTTGTGTGGGACATTTTATGCCATTATTATGATTTGTACAAAAATAATGGATCTTGGGGACTACACCATGGTCAATGAACGAGGATAGAGTAACAAGGAACACAAATTGTACGAGGACCAGACACTGACAACAAGGACCTGCTAATGGGGCCAACGTTGATTTTTTTTCAAATAGTTTCTGTATGCACTGAAATTTGTCATGGATAGACTATTGGCATGCATTAACAATATGAGAGTGTTTCTGGACTCAAATTTGAGTGACACACCCACTTTCTTCATTCATCAATTCATCATGTAAACCATAAACCCTAATTTTCTTTCAAAGTACCCAATTTGGTTGACGCAAGTTTTAGGATTTCGTCAGTCTTTCTTCATTTTTCTTTCAGGTTCTACATTAATTTATGTATAATGTATCTGCATCATAGTTGTGATGAAAAATCCCTCTATTTCATTGATTTCTTAATCAACACCATCAAGATACTAGAGGCGGGCAACAGTGACATGTGAATGGGGCCAACGTTGAAATGTTTTCAAACTGTATCTGTATGCATTGAAATTTGACCTAGATAGACTATTCACATGAATTAACGACATGGGAGGGTTTATGGACTCAAATTTGACTGACACACCCACTTTCTTCCATCATCAATTCATCATGGAAACCATAAACCCTATTTTTCATATGTTCTAGTAGATATGCTAATGATTCCAAGTTTCATATTTGTATTTGATTGAAGGTCCAACTAGCTTGCAAAGTATCAATTTGAGATTTCAATTTGATAAACCAAATATGAAATGAATCCAAGCATCATTTGATATTGTTGCAAGAAAGATGAATGTAAATAATCTTGCAACAAATTTGCTATACTATCGACGAATTTTTTGTTGTTGATAGTATAGCTAATTCGTCGCAAGAATATTGTGTCTAATTTGAATGGTGTTACATGGTTTGCAAGGAGTGTAAAGATTATATTATGGTGCAATGTAGTGTAGTCTATAAGAACAATCTCTATGCCAAACCTCAAAATGGATAGTACCATATATTGTTCATAAGACAAATATTCTTGGTATGTTTCCTTTGTGGATATGGTGGCTCAAGCCCTCAGTACACATGATGCCTTATAATGAAATGTAAAAATTTTACTATTGAATGATAGTGTTATGTCACCCATGGTTAAGGAAAGAAATTAAGGTTCTTAGGTCCTATTTGAATATTCTTAGAATTGAGATTCATTACATAGTTGTTGAAAAAAGACAAAAGACTTATGTAGCGGATATTAATTTGGTCTTTGTGTCATACATTTTATGCCATTAGTATGTTTTTTACAAAAATAATGGATCTTGGGGACTACACCATGGTCAAGGAACGAGAGAAGAGGAACGAGGAACGAGGGACAAGGAATGAGGAACAAGGAACGAGGAACAAGGAACGAGGAACGTAAATTGTACGAGGACTAGACATCGACAACAAGGACCTCCGAATGGGGCCAATGTTGAAATTTTTTCAAACAGTTTCTGTATGCATTGAAATTTGTCATGGATAGACTATTGGCATGCTTTAAAGATATGGGAGGGTTTCTGGACTCAAATTTTAGTGACACACCCACTTTCTTCCTTCATCAATTCATCATGTAAACCATAAACCCTAATTTTCTTTCAAAGTACCCAATTTGGTTGACACAAGTTTTTGGCTTTCGTCAGTCTTTCTTCATTTTTATTTCAGGTTCTACATTAATGTATATACAATGTATCTACGTCATAGTTGTGATGAAAAATCCCTCTATTTCATTGATTGCTTAATCAACACCATCAAGATACTAGAGGCAAGCAATAGTGACATGTGAATGGGGCCAACGCTGAAATGTTTTCAAACTGTATTTTATGCATTGAAATTTGACCCAGATAGACTATTCACATGCCTTAACGATATGGGAGGGTTTATGGACTCAAATTTGACTGACACACCCACTTTATTCCATCATCAATTGATCATGGAAACCATAAACCCTATTTTTAATGATTCCAAGTTTCATATTTGTATTTGACTGAAGGTCTAGCTAGCTTGCAAAGTATCAATTTGAGATTTAAAGTTGATAAACCAAATATGAAATGAATCCAATCATCATTTGATATCGTCGCAAGAGAGACGAATGTAAATAATCTTGCGACGAATTTGCTATAAGAAATTATATTTAGGATTTATAGGTTAGAGATGTTATGAGTTAGAGTAGTTAGGGATGAAGTATTATAAGTCTTATAGATGTTAGTGATTCAACATTATAGGGTCCATGGTATTAGGAGGTATAAAGGTTATAAATGTTAGGAGTTAATATTAAGGGTTGTATAACTTAGGTGTTAAGAATGTTTTTTTTAGGTATTATAAGAAATATGGTTTTCATGAGTTATAATGTTTTAAGTGTTAAATATTATAAAGTATAAGAATTAAGGGATTGAATTTATGGGGGTGAGGATTATATGAGTTATAGGGTTTAATGGTTATATTTGTCAAAGGTTATATGGATTAGAGGTTATATAGATTATATGGGTTAGAGGCTCTAAATGTTAACATGTAGGGGTTAAAAGAATTAAGGGTTGGGATTTATTGGATTATGGGTTATATGGATTAGAAGTTACAAGGATTATATGGGTTAGATGCTATATATGTTAACAGGTAGGGGTTAAAAGAATTAAGAGAATTAAGGGTTAGGATTTATTGAGGATTATATGGGTTATACGGGTTAGATGCTATAGATGTTAACATGTAGGGGTTAAAATAATTAAGAGAATTAAGGGTTAGGATTTATAGATGTTAACAGGGTTAAACAAATTAAGAGAATTAAGGGTTAAGATTTATTGGATTAGGGGTTATAGGGGTTAACAGGTATGGCGTAAAAGAATTAAGGGTTAGGATTTATTGGATTAGTGGTTAAGGGAAGAGGTGATATGGGATAGCTTGTATAAAGGTTATACAAGTTTTAAGGGTTGGGTGTTAGATATTGTTAACGATAGATGAGTTAGGTGTTGATGGTAAATGATTATAGGGGTTGAGATTATAGGGTCAATGTTAGATATTTTTAAGGACAGATGAGTTAGGTGTTGACGGGAAATGATTTTAGGGGTTACAAGGGTTAATGATTACAGGGTTAACATGTAGAAGTTAAAATAATTAAGGGTTAGGATCTATTGGATTAGGGGTTATAGGAAAGAGGTGATATGTGATATATGGTATGAAGGTTATAAAAAATTTAAGGGTTGGGTGTTAGATATTGTTAAGGATATATGAGTTAGGTGTTATGTTAGGGGTTATGAGCGATAATTATATATTAGCTTCTATGGTTAGGGATTATAGGTGGTAAGGTTATAAGATTTATGTTTTAGGAGTGATTTATGTTTTAGGGGTTACAAGGGTTATTGATTATAGGGTTTACATGTAGGGGTTAAAAGAATTAAGGGTTAGGCTTTATTGGATTAGGGGTTATACTAGGGAAGAGGTGATATGTGATATATGGTATGAAGGTTACAAAAAATTTAAGGGTTGGGTGTTAGATATTGTTAAGGATATATGAGTTAGGTGTTAACGGTAAGGGATTATAGGGGTTGAGATATATCCATTTAGGTTATAAATATCAAGTGCTAGGGGTTATGAGAGATAACTTATATATTAGGTGCTATGGTGAGGGATTATAGGGGTTATATGTGGTAATGATTATAAGGTTGAGGGGTGAGGGGTTATAGGGTCAATATTATAAATATTATAAGAAAGAAAGGTTTTTGAGTTAAGATTTCAGATGGTTTGTGGTTATAGGAGCTAGGGGTTAGAAGGGTTAATGTTTAGGGGTTTTAAGGGTTGTATTGATTAGGTATTAATATTTAACATTGTTATATAGTGTGGGTATTATGAGAGTTAATGTTTAGAAGTGTGAGGGATTAAGGGTGGTCGGTTAGGTTTTATGGTAACATGTGTTATAAGGGTAAGGGGTTTTAAGGGTTAAGAGTTATAAATCTTATTGCTTAGTGGATTAGTGTTATTGGGGTTATAATGTGAGGATTAGGTGTAAGGATTTATATGGTTATTGTTATCACTCCAAGAAACCCTCTGTGGTTGCAGACCAGAGGTGCTTGGTAACTTAAGAAATGAATGTTTTTGTATTTTGTGAATGTGGATCAATGGGACAACTCAATATAGCTTATGGCATTCAAACATGAAAATGATAAACAAATAGACAGTGCTCTCAAAGATTGATTAATCATCAGATAGCTTTAAAGTGGGTGAAGAAAAGATTGTAACTAAACCAGTACTATGTAGGGTCTAAGAGACAATCAAAAGACTTATTATCAGGCTATGAGCTAAACAATGGGATAACAGCCATTCAAAGCTTGACAACACAGATAATAATGCATAAGAAAGATGGAAAGATGACAATCAAAATTGAAAGGAACCTGTGATCTGTATTAACTTCCAAAAGTCTGAGTACAATAGCCAATTACTCTATCCAAAATCGAACCCCTTATCAAACTGAGTTCCTAGGCTTTATAGCCTTTACAAACAGTTTTCAGATCCTGAAAACATGGATCAAATCATCTAAAAATAGCAAGTCAAAATTTAGTTGCCAAATATGTGGGATAATCCCCAAGAATGAGGTCAATCCCAGATTACATGATCTTTTTCTCTTGTTGACTGTTGGTGAAGTGAAGCACAGCCTCCCAAGGCTGACTAGTGACTCTTCCAAGTGGCAAAATTTGAATTTGCTGAGGTGGCAGAATGTCTTGATTTTTTGTTCAACATAAATTGTCCATATCCTTTGAAATATCTTCTTTCCTCATAATATGTCAAAAATAACTGCTGTGCTGGACTTGATAATTCATGTGACATGCATTGGAAAAGGTCCCAAACCTTTTCATATCAAAAATCCCTGACCTGTGCAAAAAATTATTCGAATTCTGGAAAAACAGACTTTCGGTGGTTGACTGGAACAGTTCCTAGGTAATTTAACCACCGAAAGTCAGAATTAAAAAAAAAAAAAAAAAAAAAAAAAAAAAAAAAAAA
>JASDQU010100012.1:135591-161220 GCA_032191745.1 Picea mariana
ATGTAATTTTGTTATACACTTAATGATAATTTCATCTTCTCTTATAAGACTTGGTATATATTGATTCAATACTCCTTGATTCAAGACGTGAGAATGCAAGCAAGACCTGGTGCCTTGTGCTTGGGCTATGGAGTCTAGGCAACAAATAGAACTTGAATATGCAATATGCAACTTCTAAAATCTTGTGACATGATATATGAAACTTTGAAAGTCTTGTGACATGTGACATGTGGCAAGCATTTTTTTCCAAGAAATGTGCAAACTTTAAATTTGGTGCAACATGCAAAAGTAAATTTTTGGGAAGATGCAATAATAAGTTTTAAGGATTAAACATGAGGGGTTGGAAATGGCCAAGTCAATCATTTTATAATATTTTTTCAGAGCATTACCCTTCTTTTCATTGTGTCTCACATGACGAAGAGCATTACCATTCTTTTCATTGTGTCATGGACATGGTGTTGCTACTCAACTTTGCCTCAAAGCCTACTTATTCATTCCTCTATGATATGTACAATGATGTTGAACCTTCCACAAATCATTGTGAGCAGAAAAATAAGCCAAGGACAGGAACCCAAGGATTTCAATGTTAAGGTCTTGTGATTCCACAAGGTGGGATACAAAGAGGAATTGTTTCCATGCATAAGTATGCTAAATACCTTGATTGAGAATGCATATGTAACAAGTTGAACATTTAAATCATAGAGCGATGACATAATCGAGCAATATGGTGTTGATACTCTTCAAAGGATGTATGAGTTCTCACCTCCCACAATGTCAGTAAGCCTTTGGTGGTTGCAAAATTTTAGCAAAATGCATGATGTTTATAACATTGTGAAGGCATGGTGGCTTTTAGTTAAGCCATTCCAAACTACCACAAGTAAGGTACACTTAATAAAAAATTTGCAAATGGAACTTCAAGCCTTAGCAATTCTCTTAAACCTCTTGTATGGTAGACGAGGCACTTGATACATATGGTTAAGATGGATTTTTATTATGCATGGGGTGCTCAAGCATGGGATGATATTTTATTAGGTAGAATTCATATCTAATCTTCTTTCACAATGTATTCCAAAGGCTAAAAATCCCTTAGATAGTGGTGCACTTGAGTTTTACATGGCATCTTATCTTATGTATTGTGTATGTGTGAGCTAAGAGTTCTCTTGTTTCAAGCCCACCTAGTAGCCTTCCTTTGCACTTGTACATGGTTATTTCCTCATAGATGTTTATCTATTATTCAGTCATTTAACCTTTTAATGTCTTTGAAAAATGCAGGTTTGAAGGGTGGTCACCTCCACGATCCAAAACACATTTCGGAAAAGGTACAAATCATTTTCTTCTCTTGCATCATGAAATTTTCCTTCATTTCCTTGTATACTTAAATTCAAAATTCAAGGACAGATAATAGTGTACACAACTATTATTCATTTAATAATTTTTTTTAGAGATTTTTTATTGTAAGATGATGTGGCATATTATGTTCTTCCTTAACATTTTTGTTTTTCAATGTTTAGTGTTCATACACCCATTCATAGGACTCGGTGATGTATAATGTTGGTTGGAGTTAGTGATTGATTCAATCAACATTAACAACAATATTGATAAATCAGATGGCGTGAAAAATGTGAGTTCCACCTCCATACTTACCCTTCAAAATCCCAACTGCATACTTATCATTCATATAAATATTATTAGAATTAGATCTTACAAGGACACTAGATCAATTCAATCCATCTACCATTAATAAACAAACTTGTAACTCACCCATGAGATCAGATCAAACCATAATAATAGTGTTAGAAGGAAGTTACCCTCTAGGCCTAGACATAGATTCATATGCACATTACACCCACTAAACTCCATTCTCAAATATAATGGAACCAATTGAGCTCCAGATAAACCTCCTCTTCTTGTATGTGATGGCCATTCTATGGAAATCACATAAAGTGTGATGAACAACATGACAATAGCTGTACTAAAAGGGTATTTTTTCATAATACACCTCATGAGAGCACCTCTTCTCTTGACATTATATAACCCATGGTAGGATTAGTAGATCCTACCATATAGTATAGTGACATCAACATTGTATAAATTAGTTAGGAACATGCAATTATTAGAGAGTAATGCACAACAGGTTCATATATATCCACGTCATCATGGTGATGTTATCAAGTCATCTTGTTGAGGCATGGACCAATCATAGTTTCCACATATCATTGATGATGCCATCAATTTAGAGTTAAGGAGACAAGTGATACCTTCAAAAGATGACACATGACATTCTTGCACATATGCATTAAAAATATATGTCATTCTCTTTTTCATCAAAATATATCTACGTGTTGACTTCTAGATTCATAGTGAAGTTTAAATGGATTTCATATAAATTTTGTGCTAGTTGAGTTGATCATCCTTCACATATAATGTTTTAGGATTTGACACGGTTTTCTCCATGGCATTGACATGTCTCTTAATTGAATTTAATAAAATTTTAAGTTTCAACATACATATGGATTCAATACTTTATGTTTTGTAGATTGCATGACCTTTGGAATAGACCCACATTTATTTATGGAGGATTTAATAACACTTTAGGTCTAGAAATAACTAGGTGAATTTAAAATATAAACAAATAAAACATAACTTGCATATTTCATTGCTAACAAACCATCTTGAAAATTGGTCTCATTCACTTAGTTTCCTTCCATAAACATATATCCTATACTCTACCATCTAGTATTTGCTTGCCTCTAGACCAAATAATTCTTGTTTTGTCAGCTCAACAAGAAAACAACCTTGAAGTTGAATGAGACTATTTTATCGCACAATGAATTCCATATGGTTAATGATTGTATTTTAATCTCTCACTACAACCAATGATTGAGCACATGAACCTTTAGAAATTTTCAATCCTTTCCAAAGTGTATAAGATTTTTCTTGGTAGTTGGAAAAAACACCAAGTCCCCATGCAAAAAGTTTCAATTGTTCCTCCAAGGTCCATGATGACACCCCCTCCCCTGCCCATCCCAGCCACCCCAGATTTTTTACCAAGTTACTCACATACCAATGGTGGGCCTTTTTTCCCTTCCTGCATTTCCCCATGATGATCTTTGGAGTATGAAGAAGCAATTCCAAATTTTTGTGGGTTGATTTTGATGGAAAAATAATTGAAGAGGTATGGGCTTATGCAATGGTTATCAAGCATACAAGGACTCCATCATTCCTCATAATCTACATGCTCCATTGGTTCCACTCCACTCACTAAGCCACATGCTCCATTGGTTCCACTCCAGTTACATGAACACTATCGCAACCAAGGCATCCCCAAGTCAAATACATGCCTCCATGAAAGAATCCAAGCTACCATATGTTTTCTAGGGATCAATTCCCTCCTCTAGAATGTAAATTATTCTTGTCCAATGTAGGGCATCCTCCCAAGAAAGAAACCAATATAAATTTGGCCAACATAAATAATGTCCCAATTTATCTAATTATCTCCAACACTCCAAGGAGGAATGTAATGCAAGCATTCAAATAAGGTTAATCAACCACTAAGTAAACCACCTCCAATGTGCAAATACATCTCAAACCATCCAAGGGATAATCATACACCATGTACCCTAAATCTCATGAAGCACCCCCAAACATGGTGTAAACATTTTCAAAGTAACCTCGGAAGATAACACAACCCCTATGACTTTGTTGAACTTGTTAGATACTTTTCTAAATTGATAATGAGAATGACTATAACACAACCCCTATGAACTTTTTGAACTTGTTCGATAGTTTTCTAAATTGATAATGAGAATGTCTATTTCCTAATTTTTCTTTGATGGAACATCCATAACTACTTTTACCTATGGAAGAGAATCAATTTAGTGGATGGTCCTTATAGAATCAATACACATGGTATTATGATATACACTTATCATGAAATTTGATTAAACCTTACTAGTTCCTTTTATTTTTCTTAAGACATGGTTGCTATTTTTCAAGGTGCCCAGTGTTAACTAGATTTTCCTATGCTACTACTAAAATTATAGAACCTAGACTTAGCAAAATTACAAAGATTCCTATCAAACCTAGTGGATATTCATGTTGACCTTCTTATAGAGTTAGTTGAATTTCATGGACTCCTATATAATTTGATCCCAATTATGTTGATCCCAATAACCTTTTTTATTCATGGTGTTTCCCCCCTTGTTTCTATTTGCATTGGGATTTTGGCGACCATGACATGTTTGTATTGAAAAAAGTTCACTTTATTCTACATTGAACCTATATTACTATTTTGAAGAAATACCATAATTGTTTTGAATTATGTCAAAATTGTAGTTGAGTCATTCATATTTATATTTAATCCTTTTGTTTATATATTTTCATTGGTATCAAATCCTATGTGCCCATATGTGTATGGATTTATCTCTATACAAATTAAATCCAATATCTAGTCTACTTTGACAAAAGAAAGTGGTTCTTTTTATTTTTGTGAGAGAAGTAGTTTAGTGAATGGATTTTATAGTTATTTCCTTCTACTTATAGGTTTTGTTTGGTATGAAATCTTATATGGCTAGAAGTGTATTGGTTTATGTCTATAAAAGTTGAAAAAAAAATAAAAAATAAAAAATGTATGTCTACTTTGAAAAAAATAACATACTTCTTTTTATTTGTGTGATATAAGTATTTTAGTAGATCACCATATAGTTATTGCCTTGTACTTACTTGAAAGTCAATATATAAATCTCTTGTAGAAAACCCATGTTATTGTAGCATGGTTGGATATTCTCATAAATAAACATGTTAGAATACAACTATACATAAACAAAATATATAGCTTCATTATAGTAGGTGTACAATTAGACTATGAAATGTTAGAGCTAATTTCAACAGATATTCGTCATAAATAAAATTTTAGTATCGAAAGAGGGATACGTATATAAATAATGTCATTGTTTTCTATTGATAGTTATTAATATGGTAATGATAATATGAAATTGCCACCTAAAATTATGAAATCCTTGTGTAGCAAATATTGTACAAAATATGTTGTTCCAAAACTGTGTTCCACTCAACGATATCATTATTCTTTTGCACACATACATTCATGGTTACTTATAGCTAACATAACTTGTCAATTGTGATCTTTATTCTGGAATGGTGGTTTCCTTAGATCATTATTGTAATTACATGACAAACTCTTGAACAAAGAAATGATAAACACGAAACCAAAAACCTCATGGTTAAGTCCAAGCTACCACCAAGTTAATGCCCTAAAGTGTAGTCAAGGCAATGAGAAATAGGAAAGCTCCATGTTAATGCTACTTGCTACCAATTTTATGGAATCAACTAAATCAACATATTGAATGCATATGGAAATATGGTTTCTTTGGAGGATTATCATAGTTCTTTGTTGAGAGAACTAGTTTAGTGAACATTCATTACATTTATTTCCCTTTGGTACTGGAGGATGAATATTTTAGGATCTTATAGAAAATTCATGTTAATGTAGCATTCATGAATTGTATATTTATTTCCCTTTGGTACTTGAGCATGAATATTTTAGGATCTTATAGAAAATGAATGTTAATGTAGCATTCATGAATTGTCTTGTAAAACATTATGTTAGTACTAAATACACTTATGCACATAGATATACATAAAGAGAATATATACCTTCAATATTGAGAGCATACAATTAGCTTACCAAATGTTGTTCCTAGTGTCAATATATTTTTTCCATAGATTTTGAATACCAAAAAATGAGAAAATATAATTTTCTCATAGATTTTGTATACCAAAAAATGAGAAAATCAATAAAGGATGAAATTGCTTTCTATTAATGTTTAGGAACATAATAAATGATGAAATTGCTTTCTATTAATGTTTAGGAACATAATAAAGGACGAAATTGCTTTCTATTAATGTTTAGGAACATACTAAAAATAGTGTTCAATTCCCTCCTACAATTATGAAAACCTTTTGTAGTAAATCATGTACACAATCTATTGTGTTAGAATTGTGTTCCTTGAAACATCATTATTTTTATGAACTCATACATTCATGCTTACCTATGGCTATAATATCCCCTCAGTTTTCATTTGTATTCTCCAAGGATTGTTTTATTTTATTAGTCCCTTCCCTTTGGGTAGCAGGGACTTATAGTAATCGATTTTTCATGGTTGTATTATTATGGCACAGAAACCAAACAACTTAAGCACAGTTTTAATAGTTTCATGCACATTTCCAAGTCGCTTTTGGTTTTTAGGCTAAATTTTTAATTTGGAGGCCTTATTTGGCTTCTTCCCGAGGCACACTCTTACCATATATTATCTTAAAAGAACTTTCAAGTGCATATTTGATCCCATAATGGATTAACATGGATTAATGCTAACTTTCAAGTTAGCATTAATTCCCACAAGATTTCTCTAAAATAAAATTTTATTTATTTCGCCCAAAATTAATTAATTTTTTTTTTTTAAATAAATATTTTTTGTCGCAATTTCGACACACAACAGAAATCCTACGACGAATTTTCTATATAAAGTAAGAAAATTTGTCGTCGCAATTTCAACGACAATAAAAATTCCTGCAACAAATTTTCTATATAAATCAAGAAAAGTTGTCGTCGCAATTTCGATGACAATAATAATCTTGGGACGAATTTGCTATATAAACCAAGAAAAGTTGTTGTCGCAATTGTGATGGTAATAAAAAATCGTGCAACAAATTTGCTATATAAACTAATAAAAGTTGTCATCGCAATTTCGACGGTAATAAAAAATCCTGTGACAAATTTGCTATATAAACCAAGAAAAGTTGTTGTCACAATTTCGACGACAATAAAAAATCCTGTGACGAATTTGCTATATAGACCACGAAAATCGTCGTCGCAATTGCAATGAATAGTGGGTTTCACTTACTTTGCCTATATTGTCGTATTGGCAACGATATTTCTTTTTTTGTCGCAATTGTGAGAAGTTCCCTACAGTCGTCGCTCTCGTGACATTAATTCAAGTTCATCGAAATTGCCACGTTCCATGAAACGACGTTTGAGAGACTCAATATTCAACGTAATATCCACGACATAACATCGCAAGAGCGTCGGAATAGCCATCGCAAAATGACCCAAATTTGCTAGTGTTATCACCCTCAAGCAAATGGGCAGGTGGAGTCGACTAACAAGGTGATAGAGGCTATTCTTACGAAGATTGTTTAGATGCATAAAAAATACTAGGTTGATAGGTTTCCTGAGGCCTTATGGGCCTATAGGATAGCTTGGAGAAACACAAAAGGCCATACACCTTATGAGTTGGTATATGGGAAGCAAGTGCTACTTCCCATAGAATTTCAAGTAAAAACCTTCAGGACTGCCATGCAACTAGGGATGGATCTGGATGAGGCTAAAAAAATAGAGGCTATTACAGTTGAATGAGCTTGATGAGATCAAACAATATGCTCTTCAAAGGACCACCCTTATACAAGAACAAATGACTAAATGGCATGACAAGTACATCAAGAAGAAGTTTTTTCAGTCAGGTGATTGGGCCCTCCTGTATGATAGTAGGTTCAATAATTTTAAAGGTAAATTGTATACTAGATGGCTGGGACCCTATGAATTTGATACAGTTTATGAAAATGGTTCAGTTAAGATAAAGACTATTGATGAGAATCAAACTCCCTTTGTTGTAAATGGGCATCGATTGAAGGTTTATCATAAGCCTCTATCCAAAGAGGATTTTGTCAAACATGTTCTTCAGAATTCCAAAATGCAACTTGTAAGAAAGGGGGTTTCTCCTCCTCCTAACCCACCACAATAAGTTTGATTGTGTGAATTAATTTGGCTTTGTACATATTTTTAAATAGGTGTGTCAGTAGATAGAAATTTTGGTGTTACTAAAAAAAAAAAAATTGATTGTGTTCTCATGTAGATAAATGAATAAGGAGGACATCTTCCAGGTGTAGGTCTACCCCTTTATCCAACCCTGGCAGATCATTTGGAGTTTTCTTTAAGTTTTCCAGACTCCTACAAATTGAAAATATCGGTGAGAAAGAACTGGCCCGGGATCGAGAAAAATCCACGGGACAGTAAATGGATTTTTCTTTAAGTTTTTTAGACTCTTTAAAATTGAAAACACTGGCGAGCATTAACAAATCTGGGCTCAAGAAAAATCTACAGAAAAGTAGTAGTTAGGATTGTTATTTTTATAATAAAAAAGGAAGTGGCAATAAAGCAGTGATCAACTTGGTTCCAAAAGAGAAGGATTTTGAATCTCAGCAGGTGGACATCCAACTACAGAGCACCTTCTTGTTACAGCGCTGGAGCCCAGTCATTGAATTCTTTTGCCTTATTTTTTGACACTTCCAGTGCAAATTCAGAGTTCCTATATCAAGTATTGGTATTTGTTTCACCTACATGGTCTTTCAATAGAATCAAATCATAGGTCCTCTTCCATAGCATCAGAAAACACCATAAACTTCTACAAAGGGAAGCCTACAAAGTTCCAGACTACAAAGCACTACCACCAGGTACCTTGTCCAATTCCCTTTGAGTTTCGAAATACCATTTTTTGATGATCCAATACTGGATAACATCTCACGTTCATCTAGTACTGGAAACAATGTTTTCCTCTGTGCTCATGCGATACTGGGCAAAACTCTGTGTTCATTCGGTACTGGGAAAAACTCTGTGTTCATCTGGTACTGTGAAAAAATTGGCATTCATCTGGTATTGTAGGAGAATCTCTGCGTTCATTTGGTACTATGGGAAAAGGTCTATGCTCATCCGGTACTGAGAAAAACTCTATGTTCATCTGGTACTGTGCAAAAATCGACATTTATTCAATACTAAGGTGATCTTGTACTGGTAATGAGGTGTTGGTAGTCCTTATCATATATTAAAAGTTTTTGCTGCTCGATTTAAATGATTCAAGTAATAGGACGTATAAAATCAACATTTTTTCATTTTATCAAGGAATTAGAATAATTATGTATTAAACATGTGGTTACTCTCAATTATGGCACACTCCCTACCATGAACTTCTGCAAGTCCTCATCTACATCTCCTTGTGAAGAAATCATTCTTATATACCCGAAATGTTGAGAGTACGAGGTAATTGTATATCTAATAGGATCAATTTCATTCCTTCCATTTATATGGTAGAGAAACGTCATAATCCCATGATCCAACATCGTGCCATATGAATGACTTAAGACACATCTTTACGCATGTCAAACTATGATTCCGACGATGTCATAAGATTTCATACTTGGGAGTTCCGGTCATAACAACCACTTCTCTTGTCATCATTGTCCAACACTATCGTGAACATAATCTAATGCCAACCTTCATACGAGTCTATAAGTTATTCATGAATTCAACCTATCTTACCTTGTCATCATTACCTTGGATGTGACCGTTACAATCTGAATCTTAATTTATAAACGCTCCTTTGGATGGCTTTGCCATCCAGATGAGCGTTATTTACCATTTTTACTGTCACAACACCTACATTTACATTGTGATCTCGTTCCTTCATATCGTTTGCATACTTACCCTCTTCTGGTACTCAATCACAGTCTGCGTTGATCTGATACTCAACCCTCGATCCTCTGTTCCATGCCTCATACGCCTTAAGAATTGTTTTAAGCTAGCATGGGGGTCAATAGGCATGAGCATGTGTTCCAGTTATATAGGGAAACACCAGAATATCAATCTTGCAGGGAGAGATTTGAACAGGTCGCCTGGGTCCCATTTTTGGAAAAGTTTAAAGGCTATCACGAAAGAGTCTCTCTTGCTTTTGCGAAGATATATGATGGAGAAAGTTTTCAGTTTGGAGATATGAAGTTAATGATTTCGGAGGCCACCATAGCAGAGGCTACAAGCCTCCCTTCATTTAGATAAAAATACTTCAAGGGGGTGATTGTTGACAGGAGGCTTTGTCAAAACTTTCTCAGGCCAGAGCATCAAGACCCTGATTGGAGTAAGGGAATTCCTCGAAGCTACATCAAAGAATAATATTGAAGGATGTTCATTAGTTTGCAGATATTTCTCACCTACGAAGGGAGGTATGCAATATGCAATAACCTTCCTGTACCATTTGAAATTTTTTTCACATTTTGAATGAGGGCCACAAATTGATTTTCCTCACTTCATATGGATGAGTTTAAATAAAATGGTGAGAGGGGTTAAATCAGCTTCCAAGAAACCTAAAACCAACCTCCATCACCATGGCCTAGTGAAACTTTTGGTTGTCCATGCCTTGAGAAAACAAGGTAGTATTTGGAAGCAACTACTCCAACAGAATTTTGCTCAGGAAGGATTGTCCAAATCTGTAGAAGAACATGAAACATAAGTACACAGCGAGGGGTCCAGCAGAAAGGCAAAAAAAAAACAAAGGGAAGAATTCAGGGGTTGAAGAAGCCATTGTTATACCTAGCTCATCCTAGCCTATTGATGAATTGGAGAAAGATAATTCTATTGTGGAGGAGCCCACTGCATCCAAAAAAGAAAGCCTCCCAATCTCAGAAAATAAGTCCAACCTTGATTCCAAAAGCTAAAAGACAGAAGAGGAAGGACTCTGGGCAAGGTGAACGATTAGATAGTGCTCCTAAAGAAACCATTGATTTATCACCAGAGCCAGTTAGCAAGTTGGAAAATACCCGTGATCTAAACATTTAGAGCATGAAAAAGGGTCAAAAGAAAGGCGTGTCAGCAGAACGAATCCTATAGGGGCCCACTACATCTAAGAATGAGGATCCTGTCCAGTCTAAAGTACCTAGTCCAACCTTGACTCCTAAATATCAACTTCCACAAAGTGAGAGGCGGAAGAGGAAGAAAACATGTCAACAAGAAGTTTCACATGATGTCCCCAAGGCAACTATTGAGTTCCCTCAAGAATCGGTTAAGGAGTTGGAAAAGACCCCTCAAGTAGCTATTGTGTCTCCTCAATAATCGATTAGTGAGTTGGAGGAAACTCCTAAGATGACAAGTGGAAGTAAGGGGAAGCTTAAAACGAGGAAGGCTCAAAAGAAACAAATCTCATAGCCTACCATAGTGGAAATAGGGAATGTTCAGGAAGGGCAGACTCCAGAACCCACACTTCGATCCTCCAAGGTGAAAATCAAATCGACACAAGAGAAACAAGTTTCCAGGCCTATAACTGTTATTAAAATGAAGAAGAGGAAGTTGTTTGAGGAGACTTCCACCCCTGTCAGCAAATCTGAGGAACTCTCACTTCCTGTACAAAGAACCACCAGGAGCATGGCCAGACAGATAACAATTCCATATGTGCCTTCTCTCCCAGAAGATCCTATTGATATTCTGACTTCTCTAGAGAAGGAAAGTGGCTATGGGGCTACGATTAGTGAGACCGAGGGGTTGGTGACAGAAACCTTGAGAGGTCTAAGAAAGGAGAAGGAAGCCCGAGAGGAGGTGATTGAACAAACAACCACATCTGATCCTGACGATTCTATGAGAAAACAACAATTGATAGTGAAAATTGGGAAGCTGACAAAACATAATGAGAAGATGAAACAAGAATTTATAGAGTACCAAGTGTTGGATAGGCACATTAAGCCAGATAATACACAATTGAAAGAATGTAACCTAAGGTTACATGATACAGAATAAGAGGTCTTTGCTAAACTCAACAAATTTTTACGTTTGATTCAATACACCAGGGTGATTAAGAAGGAACTTAGGAGCAAAGCTTCTAGTCTCAACATCCTACAACCAGATAAATGATGGGGAATGGTTCAGTTTTGAAATTTTTTGAGTATCAGTTTTGATATTGTTGCATGAGGGCATGCAATGAAATTAGCATGGGGGAAATGTTGAGTCTCCATTTTGACACTTCTAGTATCCTATATTATCCTCTATCTGAGTCTATTTTACCTATTCTATGCGTATATAATTGGCCATTTCCTGCACAAACCTACTTTGTGACCTTGTCCATGTGCATAGAGAGGTAACTTATGTTAAAGCATGATTTGTTTGATTTTATTGATTAAATTGGATTAAATGGTTGATTATTTATCTCCTAATTACTTTGACTCTTAAGAAGCTTCATCTGGTACTTCAACAATCGCATGATCTGGTACTTCATAGGATCCGATACTCCGCTATTCCATCTTTTTCAGTACTACCTATTCAACACTTATTCCAGTACCAAAACAACGATTCTTCTAGTACTACCCGCTCAATGTTTATTCCAGTATCAGCACAACGTTTCATCTGACACCACCAACTTAGTGCCTCATCCGGTACCACCGGTTCAACGCCTCATCCTGTACCACCAACTCAATGTCTCATCTGGTACCACCAACTCAACGCCTCATCTGTTACCAACCTCATGCCTACTTTGATACTACCTTTGCATTGGTTCGATACCCATGGTCATGACTATGTTTATCCAGTACTAAACCCCTGTCTACAGGATTTATATGTTGAACGAGTATGCTGATGAAGATTCCAAGAAGTTAGTTGGATAGAAGTCTCTTGAGGTAGTTTTGAGATCATGATAGACTTCATTGCTCATGCACTTTGTGTCATGAGGATGAAGTCCATCCCTAGAGATACAATATGGATTACCAATTGTAATATTTTAAAACCATTTGATAATTATCTTTAGATCTTGGTAATAACAACTCACCTTCTTTATAAGGGATGATGTAGATGATAAGGAGCAAAGTAGTAAGTAAAGGATGATATACTTTGTTATGCTAAATGAGATTTTAAGCTGTTGATTCAATCGATCAATTGAAGGAATACAAATGACATTTTGTGCAATTCATGAGCATGAGTAAAGCATTTTAGTCTGCACTCTCTTTAGAGGTACCTTGTTGGTTCGGCAAGGGCCCACCACCCCAACCAAGGTAAACCTCTCTGTACATGTCTTTGTGTGCTGTAAGTCAATTATGTGAGTGTGAACATTTAATAGTTGTGTGTTGTAAATGACTTTAAATTCATTTTAAGCGCATTACAGATTTATTTGATTTTGAATCAGTGTGAGTAAATGGTTATACATTGAACACAGTAGATAATTCCATTTCCATTTCTGCAGATTGATATTCAATTGATAAGAGTTTGATAGATGTGTGGCATTGTTAAGAAAGCAATTGTTGTTGTTTTGAATTTATGATTGTGGTGTTCTTAGTAGGTACAGGAACCACAAGACTTCATCTCTCACCTTCATGTTCCATATAATGAAGTATCTCAATCCTATTGCATGTTTATTGTATTAAAGAAGGTTTGATTGGAATTGCTAGAGTTATGGTTGATTTATTTCTAAGAGTGAATAAAATGGATTGTTGATTACTGTTTTCAAATGCTACAAGAAGCAAGATCTAAGTTCATCTCTTCATTTCATGAGCCTGTAATGAACAATCTTGTCATCTAAGAAAGATCCTTTTTAATTGAGTGTTTGTTTGAGAGTTTTGTTATCAGTTTTATCTTCTGGGTTTAAAGTTGTGTGTAGCATTCAAATATTCTAGAAACATAGTGTTATGTTATTAATTATTTCCTGATTGATCTAGATACAACAAACATTTACCTGTTTTCGGTACATATAGTGTAACAACTCTTTTGATTACGAATCCCATATTGACATATAAATGAGTGCAATATACTAAGCATATATATACACCGACAATGTTTTTTATCCTTGAGATCAATTCTAGAACTTGTTTTCAGATGCTCTTGCACCAGACTCATGGGGAAGAAAAGAACTATTCATCAGGTCTTCAAGGTCTACACCATACTTGGAAATTTCAGTTGTTGTCATCCAAGTAGAATCCTCTTCTAGTCGACCTTTCCATTTGACCAGTACTAGAAATATTCTCTGTCTCTAGTTTTCTTCAACGGTTTCATATCCAATACTGTCTCGATCTCCTTTTTCACTGATCTGGGTAGTTATTACTTCCATCCTATGGTCCGATCTCCATCACTTATAGATTCATATGTTGAAACATCATTTGTCTTCTTGAAGGAATACAAATCTACAACATTAAATATTGGAGAAATTCCAATACCACTTGGAAGTTCTATTTCATAGGCATTAAAAAAAAATTTCCTTAAAATTTTACATGGTCCAATCTTTTTAAGTTTTAATTTGTTATAACTCCCTACATGAAACCTCTCTTTCCTCAAATATGCCATGATCAAGTCACCAACCTCAAAATGCACTGGTCTTCTCTTCATGTATGCTCTCTTCTTATACTTGTGGCTGCTCTCTTATAATTTTTGCTTAACCCATTCCTTCAAATCTTGTATACTCACTGCAAAATCCTCACCATCAACACTTCTTAATTATTTCTTTCCCAAATTCCTTAACTCATACACCCCCCTATGATGCATTCCATACAAAATTTGGAATGGAATCATCCATGTGGTTCTATTTGGTGAGTCATTATATGCAAAATCAGCTTGAGAAAGAATCTAATCCCACTGCCTAGGGTTCTCATTCACAAAGCTTCTCAAAATGTTTCCCAAACATCTATTTACTACCTTGATATGTCCATCAGTTTGTGGATGATAGGTTGAGCTAAAACTGAGATTAGTACCAATATTTTTCCATAAGGTTCTCCAAAAGTGTCCCACAAATCTAGTGTCTCTGACATAAACTATACTTTTGGGTAAACCATACAACCTTAAAACCTATTTAAAGAACAAATTTGCAACATTTGTCGCATCACTAGTCTTGGTACACGTAATGAAATGAGCCATTTTTAAAAATCTATCTACCACAACATAGATTGAATCATTACCTCTCTGAATTCTTGGAAATCCCAACACAAAATACATACTCATTGCATCCCATGGCCTGCTTGGAATGGGTAGTGGTTGATACAACCATGTATTTTGACTTCTCCCTTTAGCATGCTGACAATTTTTGCACTTTTCCAAAATCTTCTTCACTTGATTCTACATACCTGGACAATAATAAAAATCATTTACCTGAGCAAAGGTTCTATCTTGTCCAAAATGTTATGACAATCCTCCACTATGTTTTTCTTTAATCAGATTCTCCCTCATTGAACACTTTGGTATGCACAATTTATTGTTCTTGAACATCAATCCTTCCTGTATCATATAGTCCAACCATTGACTTATGTTACTAGCAACAAGATTTCCACAAGTTGCATAGGCATCCTTGAAATCTGTATCATCTTGATACATTTATTTTAAACCATCAAAGCCTAAAGTGCTAACTTGAAATTCTTGCAAAATTAAATTAATTCTACTCAAAGCATCATCAACCTTAGTAGTCTTACCACTTTGTGTTTAATCACAAAGGTAAAATTATGCAGAAATTCAACCCACTAGGCATGTCTTCTATTTAATTTTGGTTGACTACTTATAAATTGTAATGCATGATTTTCACTATACAAAACAAATTCCTTGGGCATGAGGTAATGCATCCACTTATTAAGTGCTTGAAAAATTGCATAAAATTCCTTGTCATAAGAGGAATATTTATGTTTTTCTTCATTTAATTTCTCACTAAAATATGCAATTGGTCTTTGCTCCTGACTCAAGACAACTCCTATTGTAGTCCCACTAGCATCAGTCTCAACTTGAAAGAATTTACTAAAGCTTGGAAAAACTAACACATGCCTTTTAGTAATAATTTTCTTCAATAGCTTAAAATTTCTATCAATTGCTTCAGACCACTTGAATGGTTGTTTTCTTTCTTTGACAGTTTCTACAATAGGTGCACATATCTTACTGAAACTTCTAATAAACTTTCTAAAAAAACTTGCAAGTCCATGGAAACTTCTTACCTCAAATGCATTTCTTGGGGTTGGCCAATTCACAATTGCTTGAACCTTTTCTAGGTCCATCTTCAAACCTTCTTTAGATACTACAAACCCCAAATATATTAGCTCCCTCTTCATAAAACTACATTTCTTCAAATTTATCAGTATCTTTTCCTTCTGCAGGGTACTCAAAACCATCTTGATATTCCTTACATGTTCCTCTTTTTTTTACTATAAATCAAGATGTCATCTAGATAGACTATCACAAGCTTTCCAATAAATTCTTTTAAGACCTTATTCATTAACCTCATAAATGTACTAGGAGAATTTGTGAGCCCAAAAGGCATCACCAACCATTCGTACAATCCAATATTAGTTTTGAAAGAAATTTTCCATTCATCCCCTTCTCTATTTCTAATTTGGTGATATCCACTCTTTAAATCAATCTTTGAAAAATATTTTGAACCACTCAAACAATCCATCAAATCATCTATGCGAGGCAATGGAAATATGTACCTTGTCATAATTTTTTTGATTGCTCTGGAGTCAGTGCACATTCACCATCCTCCATCCTTCTTTGGGATGAGTATTGTTGGTACAACACATGGACTCAAAATCTCCTTCATCAATACTTTATCTAACAACTCCTGTACATGTCTTTTAATCTCTTCATTTTCTTATGGGGTCATTCTATAAGTTCCTTTATTAGACAAACTTGATCCAGAGATTAAATCAATGTGATGGCTAATACTTTTCACATGAGGTAAAGTATTTGGTAAGTCATTCACTATAATATTAACAAATTCATCAAGCATAACTTTAACTTCTATAGGTAAATCATCCATATTTGTATTAGTGAGTATTACCTCTGGCTTACTAATTAAGGAAAAATGCATCTCTTATTCTTTCTTTACTTCTTGTAGCATCTCCTTCCCACTTATCAACATTACACTTGGACCAATTTCTTCCTTGGTTGTCTCATCCTTTAAAGGTAACAAAACATGCTTGTTCCCATTCTTTTCGAGAGAATAAGTGTTCCTTCTACCATCATGGATGACTTTCCTCTCATACTATCGCTTCCTTCCCAACAGAATATGGAAGACGCCCATGGGTATTATATCACATAACACCTCATTCTTGTAGCTACCAATCTGCAATTCCACTTTACACTTTTCATTCACCAAAATATGACGTCCCTTCTGCAACCATGACACTTTGTAGGGAGTGGGATGTACTAGTCTCTGCAATACTAATTTCTCTACCATCTATGTGGAAACAAAATTGTATGTGCTACCACTATCAATGACAATTATACAACACTTACCTCTTGACTTACATACAATCCTGAAAAGACTTTTCCTTTGAGATGGTTCATGAACCTCCTTTTCTTCCTTAACCAAAACTCTCTCCAACAACAATGATTCCCCTACCTCCGGGGTTTCTTTTTTTTCTATTGCATTCACATCATCTTCCTTTGTTTATGCAACATGTGCATTCCTCTTATTTGTTGCCTTGTTCTCTGAACAATCCCATGACATGTGTCCTATTTTACCACATGTATAACATCTTATTTCTCTACCTCTTCCTCGGCCTCTTGATTCTCCTCCTCTTGGTGACTGGCTTCTTGAACTTCTTGCCTCTTCTTTTGAAGGTTGAAATCTTCCTCTATTAGATTTTCCTTTGGCTCTTGCCAGATTCCTTCCTCTATTTCTCTAGCTCTACTTTATGGCCAACTTCTCTTTTTCCTTCAAAACTGCTTGGTATGCATCTTCAATAATTCTCAGGGACAAATGGATGATTTCATCTTGAATTTCATACCTCAAACCATTTATGTATCTAACAACCTTTTCATCATCTTCCTCAATGTGACTAGCTCTAATGTTCAACCTATAGAATTCGTTTGTGTATTATTTTACTGTCATAGTTTTCTGTCTAAGATTTTGCAATTGTCTAAACAAATTCAATTGATAATCCTTAGGCATGAACTTACCTTTAAATTTGGCCACCATTTTGTCCCAACTCATGATCTTAACTTTTCGTTTTCTCCTTTTGTCTTCCTACAAATCATCCCACCATAGAGCCACATGTCCCTTTAGCCTAGTCACTGCATGCTTCACCTTCTTCTCCTCTTCTACCTCTTCATAATCAAAATATTTATCCATGGCATTTATCCAGTCAAGTAATTCATCAACATTTAAATTACCTTCATACATGGGCACTTCCATATTAGGCCTGGATCCAACTTTTGTGACCATTCTTATTAGTTTTTCCTCTATTGTTTCTCCTCCTAGATCTTCTTTTGTTTCTTCATCAAAGCCTGTATCTTCACTCTAACTGACATATCCTATGTCAAGTTCTCTCCTCTGTGATGACTCCATGGCCTCCATCCTTTCCTGGATGTGTCTTAGCTCATAGCGTAACTCATTAGTTACCACATTCCTATCTCTTCCTCTTCGCATGAGTGGCATGATTCCTTAGATACAACACTGCTATGATACCAATAATGATGGAAAATACCATCAACTTCAACCCACAATCACAGAGTTTTCAACACTTTGTCACTGTCAATATCCGGGTTGCTTGTCTGGCCTTCAATCAACATAAATAGGCATTCAATTTTTTCCTTTTTCTACAGAGTTGAATTGTGCTCTATCATATACAACTCTGCGTCGAATTACCACTACACGGATATACCTCCGTGCAGAAGCATCAACGAACAATGTTGACAAAATCGGTCACAGACAATTCTGCGTGAAATTCAACAAACAATGCGAGTATGTCGTAAGATACTTTGCACACAAAATCCTGCAACAATACTAACTTGTCGCAAATCTTTACGAGTTGTTCCACTACATCAAATTGTGAGTGTGTGTTCCTTTGAAGACATATACTCATGATATATTCTTTTAAACAGAATTTTAGAACTTCTGAAATTAACTGCGCACGGTCTTCCTGTAATCACATAAACTCATCACTCTGCCAAGATAGCTTATACATATAATTTAACGATTCAAATACACAGCGTGACAAAATGCAAACACATAGTGCGACAACACCACACACTCCCTTATTTCTTTTCATCAATGAAGGAGTAAATTTACATAGGAAAGTTCTTTCCTTCTTCGTCTCTTGGACCTGTGTGATCCACACTTTTACATATTCAATCTCACACACTCGCTCCCCTCTACCTCTTACAAAGCATTCAATATATCTTGAGCCCTCAAATAGTTTACAAACAAATGAATCTTGGGTTATCTTAACAAATGCCTAAACTAGAGATCTCCTCCTAATGTTTAGCAACAGACTTAACAACTATGACAAACAACTTGATATCTGATCAAACAAACTCGATGAAAATGTTTTCTAAAGGCATTTCATAATTATTACAGATATAATAAAATAAATTAAGGAACCAACTCCCTTGGTAAATGTTTTTTATCCTTGAGATCAATTCTAGAACTTATTGTCGGATGCTCTTGCATTAGATCCGATTGACTATCCCTTGCTCAATGCATTCAAGATTGAGTTTTGTTGGGGCCAAGTGCTCGACCACCTTTGAGGTTTCTAAGAGAAGTGGAAAATATGGTCAAAACAACTCCACATCAAATATAAGATGCAAGTCAAGGAAAGGGGGAATACTTAATTCAAAATCATTCTCACCCACAACCTCGGTGGTGGTGTAAGGACCATATCAGAACTGACAGAGCTTCTAATGGGGTCATGCAAGGCACTCTTTCTGGAAATGAAACCATACCTTATCTCCCACCTAAAACTTGTGTAGAACATGATGTTGATCATGGTACTACTTGTACTTGCATTATAATTTTTCTAAATATCATAAACTTCTTGTTGGATGTGTTGGATCTTTTCAGAAAATTTGGTTATTTCATCAACTTTGATTTGAACATGGGAGGATTCTTCATGTGTAGATGTAATAGGAAGAGCTATGTCAACTAGGGCTAACGATTGGAGACCCAAGTGTGTCTAAAGGATTCTATGGCCAATAGAACAATGAAGGGATTTGTTGTAGCTATATTGAACATAAGGAAGACTCTCATGCCATGTGTGTTGATGTTTGGAGTTTGATTTGAACATGGGAGGATTCTTCATGTGTAGATGTAATAGGAAGAGCTATGTCAACTAGGGCTAACGATTGGAGACCCAAGTGTGTCTAAAGGATTCTATGGCCAATAGAATAATGAAGGGATTTGTTGTAGCTATATTGAACATAATGAAGACTCTCATGCCATGTGTGTTGATGCTTGGAGTTGTACATTCTCAGGAAATGAATAATCATCTTGTTAACTACCTCTAAATATCCATCAATTTGGTGGTGAAAGGAAGTTGATTTGGTTAGCTTGGTGTCCATCATCAACCATAGGCCTGACTAGAAAGTACTCAGGAACTTGCTACTATCTCGATCTACAATAATGGTCCATGAGATCCCAAAATGAACCCAAACAAACTTGAAGAAAAGCTTAGTAATGGCCTCAACTATGAACTCTAGGTGGTTTCGTAGTGAAATTGGATGTTGGACAAATCCTAAAATGTAGTGGGATGAAAGAAATTATCTTATTTGTGATACTAACAATGAAGAAAATGAAAATCTCTTTCTCTTAGAATGTCTTGCATAAGCTCACATTAATCTCAATTTCAAAGTATGTTATCAATCTTCATAACTTAATACTCAAGCAATAAACTTTAGGAAATATTCTCTTCAATCTTTTACATCATAAAAACAAAATCTTAAATAAAACCAATTATTTCCTTAACAGTTTTTCTTAAGATTCAATAAGCCAAAATCAGTATCATTTAACAATAATCATCATTATCATCCTAAAAAACAACTAAATCTTATCCATTTATCAATATGAACATATGAACCAACGTTATTTGGCATCCCATTGGAGAGATCTAATACCAAGAATTGTAATTGTGATTCGTTCCTTATTCTAATCATAGATAGGATGTTAATTTCAAAAGCCTTAACAAGTTAAACAGCATCCAATCCAATATATATATATATATATATCCATGTCTACTGGACTTTTTGTGGCCTGATTAGTTCCACGACATTCAATTCATCAATTAAGTCTGTTAATGGCCTGCTGGGCAAACAGAAACTGAAAGTATAACATAATAAAATAGCCCTGTATTAATCAACCGTTACTCTTCTCCGATCTTTGATTTGAAACCCAAAAGAAACAGGAGAAATTGAAGACGGGTCTGGAAAACAATGAATCGCCATATATGTATACTGAAATTACAAGTATTTTTGCATGTGAAAACAAGAGTATGAAATTATGAGTTGAGATTGAATGGGGACTAGGATCACATTAATCCTAACCTATTTCAGGTGGGCAGTATTGCAGCAGCTGGCTCCCTCCTCCCACAGTCCTCAATGAGAGCAGTTCGAGCAGATTGCATAACGAGGCCATTGGAATGAATATCAAAGTCATTGGGATCTGCCCAGTCTTTCAAGCGATCCTCGTAGCCCCATGTATCAGGAATCCACACATTCCCTGCCACCTGCAAACGGTAGTCCTGTAATCTTTCTCGTGCGCCACTGTGGCCACACCGTTCATCGCAAGCGACAATTTCATCTTGATCGTCAATTTTCTCAGTGATTTCTGCAACGCCATTTGATGAAGGACGATCAGTTAATGGAACAACGTCGCGAGATCGAGTCTTGTTCGCATTCTTCTTCTTGTTGAAATTCTCAATCTCATCGCTGGCGTCTGATCTTTTTCTGCACTTGATCATGATTTTCAATCGTGAGGAATTGGACGCAGATCTCAATCTTCTGCTACCGGTGAATCTTTTCATGTACAATGCCAGCTTTACTGCCTTGCTGCTCCTGTGCCTCAACATATTTCAACCCTCCGCTGGACTGGCTGGAGAGCATCCAACATATATAAAATACGTTTCGTACGCCGGACTTTGTGTTTTTTTTTTCGATAATGAAGGAATGTGTGGCCAGACATAGAACGCGATCACAAACCCTAGCAGAAGGGAAAGATGGTTTATGTGGAGAAAAGCGACCAAACGTGGAGCCGAGTGTACGCATGGCGTGTTCGCCGCTCTCCCAATCAATCTCAATTCCAGTTCAGATATTTTATCCTATCGTGAATAGGAATCCATTAAAGTAATGGAAGGTTTTTTGTGGGATGTAGCGTGATCATAACCACATACCAATGTTGATACATTGTGGACACAATGATTGTCCTTTTTCTTTGGAGCCATTGTCAACCATCAGACGAGAACAGTAAGATGTCAACTCGTGGTCAAATCATAACCTCTCATGCTTTTATATAATAATTTTTTTTAGTAAATAACGTAAAACCAATTGAACTCTGAGGTTTGTCACGAGATTTCTGCAGTCATCATGCTCAGATTTGTGAGCCCTTTGAGATATTTTTTATTTTATTTATATTTTGATTTATAAGCAAGAAAGGAATACATATTATATATTGGTTTGTTATTTTGTAAGTTTTTTTAAAATATTATGTTGTGCTAATTTATCCCATTTATCATATTAGCCTCATCCTTTGGTACAAACATTACACATCTTCTTCATATTGGGTTTAGATTTTAAGTTGTTTTTTTGTGTGCAACAATTTAAGGTTTTATATACAATTTTGGTGTGCAACAATCTAAGGCTTTATATACAAACTTTGGTGTGCAACAATCTAAGACTTCATATACAACCTTGGTATGTCACGACAATCTAAATTCCAATGAGTTTTGAAAGTCATATGGTTGTTGAGAATGAATTCTTATGATAGATGGATGTAGGGTGGTGCTGCAAATATGAGTATCCTGATGAAGTTCTATGTGATGACATTCCCATATATGCTTGCGTTGCTTTTGGGAAGACCATCACATTACACATCTTCTTCATAGCGGGTTTAGATTTCAGGTTGTTTCTCCGTGTGCAACAATCTAAGGCTTCATATACAACCTTGGTATATCACGACAATCTAAATTCCAATGATTTTTCAAAGTCATGGTTGTTGAGAGTGAATTTTTATGATAGATCGATGTAGGGTGGTGCTACAAATATGAGTATCGTGATGAAGTTCTATGTGATGACATTCCCATATATGGTTGTGTTTCTTTTGGGAAGACCATCACATTACACATCTTCTTCATAACGGGTTTAGATTTCAGGGTATTTCTTCGTGTGCAACAATCTAAGGCTTCATATACAACCTTGGTATGTCACGACAATCTAAATTCCAATGATTTTTCAAAGTCATATGGTTGTTGAGAGTGAATTCTTATGATAGATCGATGTAGGGTGGTGCTACAAATATGAGTATCGTGATGAAGTTCTATGTGGTAACATTCCCATATATGCTTGCGTTGCTTTTGGGAAGACCATCACATTACACATCTTCTTCATAACAGGTTTAGATTTCAGGTTGTTTCTCCATGTGCAACAATCTAAGGCTTCATATACAACCTTGGTATGTCACGAAAATCTAAATTCCAATGATTTTTCAAAGTCATATGGTTGTTGAGAGTGAATTCTTATGATAGATCGATGTAGGGTGGTGCTACAAATATGAGTATCATGATGAAGTTCTATSTGATGCCATTCCCATATATGATTCATATTAGCCTTTGGCACAAACATTACACATTTCTTCATAACTRGTTTAGATTTCAGGTTGTTTCTTCATGTGCAACAATCTAAGGCTTCATATACAACCTTGGTATGTCATGACAATCTAAATTCCAATGATTTTTCAAAGTCATATGGTTGTTGAGAGTGAATTCTTATGATAGATCGATGTAGGGTGGTGCTACAAATACGAGTATCATGATGAAGTTCTATGTGATGCCATTCCCATATATGCTTGTGTTGCTTTCGGGAAGACCATCACAGTACACCAAGAGCATAATGTGTAATAGGAGGAAGAACTCCTATGTTATCACTGAAGATGGGAGAAAATTCTAGTCATTGCCAATCAAATATGAGGAACCTAGAGAAGTATTGTAGTTGTTGGTGAATAAATTCTTGAGTGAGGTGAAGAAAACTAAGTGTTCAATCATATGCTAAGGAAAATGGACAATTAGGATGAGATAATGAATAAAGTGCAACAAGATGATGATCCATGACAAAGTGAAGAAGTTATCGGAAACACATAGCAACATATATAGTGCACTTGTATTCATGAGAAGGATTGCTACCAAAGAGAGAAAGATTCTAGGTACAACATTGTTGAATCAAGCAATGAACACAATGAGTTTGATGGAAAGAACCAAGTTGAAGAGACTAGTAGGTGAGTTGACCTCGATGTGATTAATTGGGGAGGGTTATAAACCCATGCATGGGTTTATCATTGATCACATTAAAGAATGAAGGATCATCATGGACGGGTACAAAATCTAAAGTGTTGAACATGATCATATTCAAGTATAGTTTCTCATTGTTGATGATGAACCATTTGATAAAAAAAATTAGCGGCCCTAGATACTTCATAATGATATATTTAAGGGGAGATTACTATATCTAGATTAGATATGGTAATGAGTGGAAGATTGCATTCAAGACCAATGATATATTATATGAGCAGTTGGTTATGTCATTTTGAATGATTAAGGTACTAGGGACGTTCATGAGATTAATGACATATGTATTGTGACTTTAGATTGTAACGTTGTGGTTTTTTACTTAGTTGACATAATATTATTTAGTAGAACATGGAGGTGTTTGAAGCATTAAGAAATAACTAAATGTGAATTAACTTGAAGACGAATAAATTCTCCAAGGAAGAGTTGTTGTGCTTTGGGTTGTTGTTTCCAAGGATGAGTTGCACATGTATCCATAGATGGTGAGATGGTAAAGTCTAGATTGGACGATGCCATGTAATGTCATAGAGGTGAGGATTTTCCATGACATTGTAAAATTTATAAAGTATATTCATAAGAGGATTTCCTGTCCATAAAATATATTTTTTAGTGGCAATTTTTTACCAATTAATTATTTTTTGAAATTTTATTTAAAAAAATATTTTTTTTATATAAGAAATTTTTGTTTAATATTCAATTAATTTTTATATAATATATACTTAGATTTAAAAAATAAATTTCTAAATAACAATTTTTTTCAAAATTTTAATTATTTTTTATATAATATATACTTAGATTGATAATGTTTAATATTCAACTAATTTTTATAAAATATATATTTAGATTTAAAAAATAAATTTCTAAATATCAATTTTTTTTGTTTTTTAATTTTAATTATTTTTTATATAATATATGCTTAAATTAATAATATTTATTAAAATTTACAATAATTAATAATAAATTATATATTTATATTTAATATTCAACTACATTGTCTACCTATATTACTTTATCAAATTAACATATTCAGCTAGAAACTTATACTTAAATATAAGATTTCATTCCTTAAAGTTTTCCTTTATCCAATATGCACATCAATAAACAACGACTAAGAGTATGAAAGTGCGAGGATTCTTGTAGAGCATGGTGATTTAACACAACTTTGAGATTATAAAGAAGAAGGTAACAAAGGTATCCCTAGTAATTTTAATAGAGACTTTTAGGCTAACTATTATGATGGAGACATGTCAATTATAGGTGCAATATTGAGCCACCATGGAAGACCGATAACAATTTTTTTAGTGTTATGTATGTGGATGCCTTCCTTGGCCATCATGGAATTCCATATTAAATTATTTCCTTTACTAACCAAATATTATGCTAAATTTGAAGATCTAATCAACTATACAACTTTGACTTTGTATTCACAAACAATATTATCATAATAATAATGCATATTTCAAATTCATATATTTTTCATTAAATTCAAGTCACCACACATCATATTGTAAATAT